>JAZHYW010012660.1:0-16085 GCA_037355805.1 Ixodes ricinus | reverse complement strand
CGATGCATTGCTAGCACGATGACCGAGTTCATGTCATTGCCACAATGTAATCGAATTATTCCTGTAACATTTGCCTCCTTTTTATGTGTAATACAAATTAAGTTCCAAAAGTATAAAATGACAAATAAACACAACAACACAAAACACTCTCCAAAGAAAACAAAAATCTTGGAGGACGGCTTACGCTCTGCCTAAAACAGATTCTGGGAAGTACTTGTGTCATAAGTAACGGACTACTTGTAATCCGTTACATTTTTCAAGCAATTTTGTAATTGCACGTTGGCATTTTTTCGGAAGTAATTTGTAATGTAACTTGGCTACAAAATATTGCTAACGAATCACTTTTAATTACTCTTACTTTTGTAAAATATGAGCATAACACAGTAACTAACGCAATACTAGCAGAACATTCAGTCAGCATAAAGAGGGCAAGTTCAACGGGATCAGGAAAACAACAGGAAGGGGCGAACAAACTGAAAAAGAAAACACTTTTTTTTTTGCGTGTGACCAGTCACCAGAACCACTAGACAGCGTAAAGGCATGTCACAGTACAAATATACGAAAGATCAAAGACTGGCAAACAACGCCGGGTAGGCTCTGCCGTCGCCTTCCATCGTGCTTTTTCTCCTTCTCCCTGGCAGGAGCACTCTTCGTGTTTATTTGTTTTTGTCTTTTACACCGTTTCACCCTTTCCATCTCTTCGACGTCTCCTGCCACCTGCCAACACCCACTCCAGAGCAGTTGTTAGGCTGCAAAGCGCTCGGAGTTGTGACGTCACAGATTCACGACGAGTGGGCCGACCTGAGAGGAAAGCTTCTCCGCAACACATGCTCTTTTTTTTTTTCTTCTTATATGTGTTTTCCCGAGGACGCCAAGCGGCGCATGCTCCGGCCTTTTTTGTTTTTGTTTTTAGCTTTCTCCGAGCCCAGGGTTCTCCCGGGGCAGTTGCGCAATGACAATTTTTGCCTCCTTTGCGCACGGCGGCTTGCACAAGTCTCGCGGCGGGAGTACGCGAACTGCTCTAACCGTCTCTTTTGTCTTTTGTGTTTGGTGTGCGTGGCGGTTAACGCGTGGTGGTTGTCAAGTTACGGGCGGCTTTCGGGCTAGCCATGCCTCATAAATGCTGTGTCCCTGGGTGCCATGGGAACTATGAAACGTCGTCGAAGAAAGTGTCTGTGTTTAAGTTCCCGGAGGATCAAGAACTGCGAAAAGTATGGGTGCGGGCGATTCCTCGAAAAACCTGGTTCTATCGACGCATACCAGGGTGAGAACTCTCATATCTTTTCACATTTTTTTTTAATTATTGAATTTATTTTGTTGAATTTTACGCTGACGTGGCAGCGAAGGCGACAAGCACAAGCTAGCTCTCGCTTTTAATTTTAGAAACGTATCTTTGTAGCGCAAGCTCCCGTTTTCAAAACCACAGTCAGGAGCCTGTAGCCTTCGCTCTATGTCCCCCTCTTGTTCCTACATCTGTGGCGCATATTATTAAATGAATCAATGAAATCGTCGAGGTCTCGAAATCTGAAGGAAATTTTAACATGGACGCCGAACAAAGGAACGCGACTCAGAGACGACTTTCAAGAACCAGTGACTTCTGCAGAGGACGATCCCAATGTGCATTTTTTGTGCAGTCTTTTTGACTGGCTGGACGCCTGGCTTGACGTATGGGAGAGCGAGAACCTTACCAGTGGCACGCTAACCAAGGAGACTCACGGAGCACTCCGTCAAACAACCCGTGCACTTGTAGAGATCACCGAATACTGCTTCACTGAACTCGGGCTGAACTATGTCCTGCTGGGAAAGATTCAGACTGATAGCTTGGAAGACCGTTTCGGGAAGTACAGGCAGCTGGCTGGCTCGCAATATCACATATCTATAAGGCAGCTTTATGAAGGTGAAAATAAGCTGCGACTGCAGAGTACGTTGCCGACAATCCCGTGTGAAGACGAGCGATGGGAGGAGCTTGAAAAACAAGTAGACACGCCACGGCCCAGCTGCAACATAGTATAGTTACAGAAGAGGCAGTGTCACAAGCGATAAATTAGACCATCCCAGTCCTAGTCTACGTGGCAGGGTACGCAGTTTATGCCGCTTTGAAAAAGCCGAAATGTCAAAAATGCAGGGCGGCGCTTACTGAAGAAGATAAGACGGCGACAGTTTCACAGGAGAACTACTCTCTTCTCAAGGAATTGGATCGAAGGGGGCTCCTTTATCCAACTATGTTCGCCGTTAATGCCGTGACACACAATTACGTTGTTGCTCAAGAACTCTCCAAGCAGGCAGAGTTTCTGAAGGTTCCGATCCAGCGTCAGTTCGTCACCGAGCTTACAATGGAACTGCTGTCTACCAACGAGACTTCTGACTTCGACGCATGTGAAGAAGGACACACAAGTGAGCTCGTGCTGAAGAACTTGTTCTGGTGCAGCGCGAACATTGTGCTGAAAAACTATTGTGGAAGGGTGAACGAAAAGGTTATGAGGCTAATTCCAAGTGAAAGAAAAAGAAATGTGAAACCCTAAAATCTAAATAATTATTTTATATTCAGTGCAACAGTTGTCATAGCATTATTATTGCGAAGCGGCATTAAAGTCTACATGCCGTACATGTGCTGTGTCTTAGTGTCGCGAAAGCTACAGAGCGGCATCTAAGTTGCTTGTGTTTGAATTGTGTCAAGATGGATACAAGAAGAAAGTATGGATACACGAGAATATACAATTTGAAGCTTTCAAAGGTGAGAGAACTTATATTCACAGCATCTATTCGTAGTGTGAATGAACGCGGGTAGATGTGTGCATGAAGCTCCCACAGCTGCATGTGTCCCTTACTGAAAATTATGCTTTAAGTTTGCTAAGTTTGCCTGCACTCGGTTAAATCAAAACTTGTGCACTTCGATCTAGGCGGCGTCTTTCCCTCTTTTTTGTCTTTTCTGCGTTTAATTTTTCGTCTTCGTGTCTCAGTCTCGGATTAATTACTTTATGATAAACATTCCCCAGTTCGCCTGCAGTTTTGTTTTTATTATCATATGTTTACTTCTGGTAAAAAATACATTTCAACACATTACATTTTTTCGTGCTCCAAAAGTCCACATTTTTTTAATAATCTTCTTTTCATTAGCTTCACATACGAATTCAGTAACCACACATGTCATCACCAACTTGATTGTTGCTGTTATGCATTTTGGCGGGTCCCATCACTTACAATAACGTTTCAGGGCATTTATTTTTTGTTTGTTTGTGTCTTCTCACTCCTAGAGATAATTAAAGCACCCAAGATTTGGATGCCTAAAACGAAAACCCATCTCTCTTGAAACGTCGTTAACCTTGTTCTTTCATATCATAAGAATAATTGTACGTCCTAATATGCTGCCCGTGTAACAAAATATGTTTTCCAGTCATATAGATATTTATAAATCCTGTTTTACCAATTAACAAACGTTTGGGTCAATAAAAAATGCCATTCTACGTCGGTAAATCTATGCGCGACGCCTTCAGTGCAGCACTTTTCCGCGGCGCTCGCCAGCCGACTCGTGTGACGTCACCGGAGGAGCGCTGCGGCCTTCAGCTCTAGGTGGTGTTGGCGTTACTCTCTCCGCTCTCTCTCTCTACCAGCTGCGTGCACTTCGCGTGCGTTCGCGCCTACTCACACCGCGAGCGCATGCGCAACTCTCCTCCTCTAGTCTCCTCTCCTTCAAGTGTGAATCAAAGCAGCGGTAGCGCTGCGCCAACAGCTGCGCGCGTTCCCTCGGAGGAGTGAAAAGTCCAGCGCCACGCCAGGACTTTCCAGTGGGGTGGGCTTTCCCCGCAACTCTGCGGCTGTCGTCTGCTAGCGTTTCTCGGCCGCTCGCGTCCGCCGCAGCCCAAATCCGGCCGGCCAGAAGAAACCAGTCAAGAAGGGAATAAATTAATTACGATCCGCGATGCTCCGCATCACCCCATGGTTCCCTTCGGGAAGATGGTGTAATTTTGTGTTTACCTTATGGAACGGTTCTTGTTTATTGGGGATGAGGACGATTCGTCACATGCGCACTCGTCACAGGACGATTCGTCACATAGGAACATTCGCCACAGGATGATTCGTCATGCGGGCAACTGGTCACATCGATCGGGCAGGGGACGATCGTAAATTACAAAATAACGTTGCTTCTTGAAATTTCAACAACTGCCTACATTCACTGATGAGGAGTTTCACGACTTCCCACTGTGACATAAACCAATGGTTAGAAAAACTAATCTTACAATACTCATTCGCTTTTCCTTTCATCACATTACGACTGTTCAGCAGGTTGACCTAAGTTGCTGGTTTGAACGAGCAATAATCCGACTGGCAGCCAAATCAGTTTTTACTTTGCCTCGCATACACCTCTTCGAGAAATACAATAAGTATCGGAATTCTTTCTGCTGCATGTGTACAAGTACCCCTCGTGCAGCTGCATGGCTCCACCTCTCTCTGTTGCGATCACCTCCATCCTTTTGAATGTAGTCCGAGTTCAAAAGTAGTCGCTTTTATATGGCCCCCGCATTTACCGTTCGGGACGGACCCAGAAGCTAAAACGTCTGTTACAAATTCTTCGACCTTGAGAAGCAAAAAACATGCTAAGAGGTGACCCACTTTGCCAGGCCGAAGCAACGTTCGATGTTCGGGACCGAACCAGAAGCTAAAACGTTTGTTACAAATTCTTCGCCTTTCAGAAGCCAAAGACATACTAAGATATGAGGTGAGCCACGTTGTCCGCCCGAACCAAATTGAACAATACATTTTTGGGGGACGAACTATTGTAGGACCGGTTGGCCGCGTGACGAGTCGTCCTATGACGAATGTTCCTGTGTAACGAATCGTCCTGTGACGAATGCGTCATGTGACGAATGGACCATATCCTCAGTCGAAATATGGAATGCCTAATTTTTCTGAAACCGAGGCAAGACATTCTCAGATGATCAGCATGGTCGACTGTATGCAGCAGACCCGAAGAGAAAACTCCTAGGTGTATGACTGGCCGTCCTTTTTGCACACAAGTTTACAAATCCATCCATTTATTTCAGGCACGCACAAAACCAAGTTTACATCAGGAGCACTGGCAGTTCAATGCAAGGCGCGCAAATACACCCAACAAAAAATGTGAAGAAAGCGTAACAAAAAACTGTTGGCTAGTACTGTAGAAAGTTGCTAAAGAAAGGTACACAACCTGTCTGCGTGGATTATATGAATCTGACAGGAAGAAGGGCAACCATTACTTGCATCTAAAGCTGCAACAGATGACTGAAGGATCAGAATGTTGATACTATTGAGTAAACCTTAAGTCCATAGTTAAGGAGCATAGATAGCCAAATGGTTTCAGACGGGCTTAGGAGTATTTGTTAGATCTGGTGCAGAGAATACAGAGTAGCAGTGGAATCACACGTGCTTGGGAATATTTGTTACATCTAGTGCAAAGAATACAAAGTAGCAGTGCATTCAATCTTTAAGCACGATTAGGCAATTTGTGAAACTGGCTTTTCCTGCCTGCCTCATGAGCTGCTGCATCAGACATTAAAACACATTTCTGAGACAACTTAGCTGGCTTTATCAGACACTGACGAAATCCCAGCAGCCACCAAAAACCCCAGATTGAAATTAAATATTGCCATCGGAAGTATTTGTGCAAGTTGTTATATTTGGAAGAATAATTACTTTAGGCTGCCAGGAAAACAACCGCACAAGTTTTCAGTTTGGAAACCCAATACGTAGAGACACGGTAAAAGAGTAGTGCAAAAAGGATGGGACACAGAAGAAGCAGAACACAGGACGAGCACTAACTTGCAACTAAAAGGTTTATTGAAAAATTCCACCGTGCAAACACTGCATCCATATGAAAAAACAATAGTTATCTTCGTGATTAGACGGAAATAGAAACAATGTTGTCGTGAAGCAGGTATGTGCGCTACACAATAAACAGCATCATGACGTAACAGGAAGGGCACAAAAAGTGCATTAAAACAAGTTGCAATAAGGAAACAGCCTGCACTCTACGCAACCAACAAAAAAGACAGCCTAAACCCTACCAATAAAATCATACTATTTTCCATTAAATGAACAGACGCTACGCTAATACACGGGTCTTGGTCACAGTCATGTATCAAAGCCGCTTCTAGCATCTCCTTTCCAACTTTCCTTTCCCACGCCCCATAAACCTTTTAGTTGCAAGTTAGCGCTCGTCCTGTGTTCTGCTTGTTCTGTGTCCCGTCTTTTTAGAGTGCAGCTCTTGGGCGCCCGATTCCAGCTTGAGCGACGTCGCTGTTGGCGTAACCGTAAGGTCACGTGATCCCTCTGAGGCCACGTGACCCCCATGACGTCACGGGGGAGGAGGGGAGAAGGTTGAACGATGAGGGGAAGAGGAGGAGGGGAATACCGCCCCCTTCAGTACCTTTCCATCCTCTTCCTCAAAAGCTGCGCTCTAATCCGATGTTAAAGGGAGTTGTAAACGGCCTTCATTTTTGTGCTATTCATCAGCGATCTGGAGAAATTTAATACCACACTCCTTTCGCACTTCGCACACCATCTCAGGACTCGGTGTACGAGAGCCCAAATCCTTTAGTCCGAAGTCGCGTGCACAGAAAGTTGCTTTTTCTGCCAACTAGCGGAAGTGGCGCAAGCTCCTTGACTCCCGGAGCCGCTACTGAACGTGTACAATCATCATCTGTACTGAAGTTGTGCACCAAAATTAGTATAGCCTTGTTCCACTAGTGCAATAAACAAGAACCGTTCGGGATAGGGTCCATTCATCACATGCGCACTCGTCACAGGACGATTGGTCACAGAACGATTCGTCACACAGGAACATTCGTCATAGGATCACTCGTCACACGACCAACCGGTCCTACAATAGCATCAAAAGATGCAGTGCATCTTTCGACTGCACATCGCCCAGGGGAGGTCGTGCGGCCAGAAGCGCCAGTATTCTGTAGTGCACATTTAGGTTGGTGGAACCTCGCAAGTAATTAACATCACCAAGTTTTGAAAAGAGGAGAAACTGAGATGAGAGTGCTTATTTTTGTGGCTTCTGGAAAAGGAAACCTCAATGGAAATGTTTAAAGCTGGGTCCAACATGCAGTGCATCTCTTTGCAGCTGCATTTTGAAACCCTCTTGCTGAAGCAAAGTTCATAGCTGAGATCGGTCTCCCTTCATGTCTAGGCTACCTATTCACCACTGCCTGGTACCAGCTGGGCCAGCTTCTTGTAGTCGCAAAGAAAGATGGAGGTAAGGCAGGCAAAGCCAGCCCTCACACTGTGTCTAGCACAAGCTCCAAGTCACTCGGGCGAAGCTATTTGCAGACATGTGTGCATACAATCCTTTGCATCTGAGGTGAGCATAGCCAGGACAAATCTGACACGTGCTGTCTGCAGCATGCATGCACATAACATAGTGGGTATGTGTGCATATCACATTGCAGGAGCTAAGGTAAGAACAGCAAGGACAACCCTTGACATCAGTCAATTCATTCACACACTTGCCCAGTCGTCGCTGCAGGTGAGGACGATGACAGAAATGGCCAGTCGGCTTGTGGAATATTTTCTCACTGCCCGCTCCCTTCGCTAAATTTGTAAAATAATCATTACACTGGGCGTCACCTTTGTGCTCCACTGTGGGTGTACGAGTGCGTGCACGCGGGCGTGGTTCAGCCCCTCGAGTGCTGGCGCAACAAAAGCACTGGTCGAAGCAGCTGCGTTTACGCTCCAGTACTTTCTCCAGTAGAGCACAAGAAAGCTGACATCGGGTATAGATATCTTTCGCCGAAAGCAATGCACTTGTCCATCGCGACTAGCTACGGGGAGCGCGATTGACTCTTGCAGAGGCGTGACAAAGTATATGCAAAGCACAATTCACACGTGCACTCGCGGTCCAGATCACCGCTTGTGCTCCGTTGGCGTCTCACATAATCACCTTACTGGCGCGATTCCTGTTCAGGCCAGCAACGGGCGAACGATGTTACGCCCCTGAATAATGCTGCCAAGCGGCGAGTTTTGCATAGCGGTAGGGCAGACTACACAACACCGCGGCGGCGTCGAGCGAATGAGAGAACCAATACCTACACTGGGCGTTTTAGCGAAAGACAAACGAGCTGGGATTATTTCCAGGCCGTAAATTACTTCGGAACGCCGGCTGCGGTCGCGGGTCCTTAAGCCTAAACACTGCCTTCCGTCCTGGCGTACGTGAACGCTACGGCATAAAGCATAAAGCGGTCGTAGCATAGCTGCCCAGTCAGCATTGAGACCTGTGAGCTTATGTTATCCGCTGTCACACCAACGATATCTTCCAATATCTAGCACGGCACCACAGCACTTCTTCGACGGGCGTAAAGTATTCCAAAACGGGAAGCGTCTGCTCAATGGCGGTAGCGGGCGGGAGGAGGGCTGTACGCAGCTTAGAAGAGCCCGTAGCCCAGGCGTACCACGTGACTGCGTCAGCCAATCGCGGTATTCTTCTCTCCTCCCTTCTTTCTCTCCCTCGTTTTTTTTCCCTTGCCCCGTTGGGCATTCAGGGAAACGGATACACGCCCAACGGCCCGTTGCTCGTACCGTGACTCGTACACGGCCAACTCGGCGTCTTTTCGTGGCTCCTCTCGTCGCAACCAGCTGGAACCCCGCGATTCGGCAACCGAAACCGGCGTCGGCTAAAAGCGAAACGTAAAGCGGCCGCCCAGTGACTTTCGCTCCCGCTGCTCGGCTTCCCCGCTTCCCCAGCTACCCGTCGTCGCGGAGAGGATGGCGGAGACGTAGCCGCGTTTGGGACGTCGGCTCGTTTGTTGTACGGGACAGATGTTTGGCGGTCCGTTTCTACTGCGACTCTGGTTCTCAACTAAACGGCGCCTCTCATAGTTCACCCAGGTGTGGTCAGCATGGGTCAGCGCAGCGCGGCCAGCTCGCCTCGTCCGATCGCCGACTTCGAAGTTCGGCCGGTAGGCCTAGGATCCGAAGGCGTCTGTCTTTCCGTGAAGCGGTAAGCGAATCTCGTCCCCTTTTCGTTCTACTTTTAAAATAAGTTAGGTGCGCTTCAGTGTAAGCATGCGTGCCAAGTGTTCGTGACAATTTTGAGCTAGAATAATTGTGCTTCATCACGGTGTGTCATTTACCGAAAATGTAAATCGAGCCGATGAACGAGGAGCCATGCTTGAAAACGATGTATGTACGATGTTAACTTCTACCTGGGCAGCTTAATACAAAAAGACCAGACTGGCTACGGTTGGATGCGAGGCCAGCGAGGCTGGTCCCAATGCTATGGTAAGCACTTATACTCTGTTTAATACTTACCGTGCAACGCTGTCAAAGCTACTGGCGCGAGCATGGGGCTTGATCTCGTTGATCATTTGCACGCGTTCTCGCACAAACAAAACCATAGATGAAGCCACGCCCTCGCGCCAGTAGCTTTGACAGTGTTGCACGCTAAGTATGAAAGAGTATCGAGCGCCTTTCTGAACGGCATATAAGCAATATAGCGATCAACGAGACGGCGACGAGCGACGAAGATTTCTCACTATCGCTGCTTGCGTCGCTCGGTTTTCGGGTTTCTAGAAAACGTCGCCTTTGTCGCTTGCACCAATCCATTTCATAATGTGTGTCTCGTTGCGCGGCTGACTAATTCGAATATAAGTCGACCTTTTTTATTTCGGAAATCGTAACCAAAAAATGTCGACCTACAATCGCGACCAAATTTTGCGACCCTACCGGGGGCATGGAGCTATCGAATCACCGAGCTGGCGTTGCCGTAGAGCCGCGCCGCTTCTTGTTTTAAAAAGCTTTTGGTGCACGAAAACAACCGAAACAGCAGCAGCCGACGGCCCGCCCGCAGTGGCCGTTTCGCCATTGCGCCTGTAGCGTTCCCCCAACACCTCCTAGAAGAGAAGGCCAGAGCGCTCCGAGTGGTTACGTCACAATGGCGGAGGAAGTAAATCCATAGCTCAACTACGTGAGAAAAATTTTGTGGCATTGACCGCATCGACGTGAAAACAACATTTCTTGTCGAGAGGCGCCGGGTGTTCATGAGCGTTTATCTGACACTAATATAAGGTTTAGTAGCGCAGTATTGTACAATTTATTATATATATAATATAAACATAATATACAACGCGCTATCAAGGTTGGAAGTACTAATTTTTTATTTATGATTATCCCTTAACCGCGGGACTACGTGCAATCCCGCAGATCCCCACACTTTTCGAATGAACCGGTCGGCTGCGACGTTCTCTTCCCTCGTACGGGCTCCGATTCTGGTAAATTTACGTTGTGTGTTAACATCATGTGATTTTACGTTGAATGTTAACATCATGTGACACACGGAAGTACTGTAAACCCCTTAAAGGGTAATTGCAAAGGAAAAATAGTTTGGCACAAGCATGCCAAAAAACAATTTTTACGCGATAAAAAAATTTACAGCAATATTTATTGCGTGAGACTGATTTAAGTTTGCCGCTATTTCGTCCGTTTTAAATCGCGCGCCGTGAAGTTGGGGTTCCGTGACGTCAACCCCAATCGGCTGCTATACTTCTCATTGGCTAAGAGTTTGATTGACAGCTTAGATCTTGTTTTTTGAGCCTTTCTTATATGTTGCAATTTCCTTTTGAACGGCATTTTTTTACGTTTAAAGGATAACCCATGTGATGAGAGTTATTATTCTTTTCAAAAGGTTTACAAAATGGGCACTTCCGTTTGGATTCATACCATAACAAACAAAAGCTTCGCCATTCTGTCATGGCTGCAGAAGTATCTGCTCCCGCCTGTCTCGCCTACCTCGACTAATCGTTTCGCCGAAGTAATCAGTGTTTTGTGCTGACCCAGGCGCTTGAGTGAGACTTCTTGAAGTGAAGTAGTGTGTGTTTAGCAGCTGTCGAAGATATTAGTGATAGGAAGCGGCGAGGGCTTCTGGCTTTCTTAGCGCGGTTCTTTCGTTTTCCTTTTTGTTTGCTTAGCGTGTTTTTTTTTCTTTTCTTCTTTGCTTGCTGGCGCGTGCAAATGCCGACTTTCGGAGATATCAGGTGAGTGATCCCGACAGCGAGCCTTCCAGCAGCCATGTCGCCCCGAAAGGAATGCCATTTGGCTGGAGGCAATGGGGCGTTCGCGTAGCGACAAACGTGTCCAGTTACGTTCTCGTCATATCGCTCAGGAGGCCGTCGAGATTCGCACCGGGTGCACCTAACGTCCGCAACTAGACACACAAAATAAAAAAGCACTATGTTCACTACGTAAAAAATGGTCTCAGTTCATGCATCTGTGGGTAGGTACAAAATGTTGCCCAAATTTATTCACACCGCACGATGAGCGCAACACGTCGCTGTGCATACGCAGTCCAACAACACGAAGCATAAAAACGGCAGGTTTAGAACAACAATTCGGAGCTCATTGTTCAACTAAAACGACATAATTTTGTTGAAAACGCCCGCAGCCTTTTACTCACGGTATGCGTCGAGAACCTTGCACATTTTAAAACAGAACGAAGGAAGATTTACTTTTAATAACGCTCGCTGCGTCCTCTCGGGCCAGTTTGACGGGATCAGCTGACGACGACGGGACTGAACCCCACAACAACCAATCTGCGCTCTGTGTTAGTGTGGGTGTCTACTGCCAAGCACCGCACCACACACACCACGAACGTTTCAGTTCTTTGTCGCATCGCCGCGTTGCACAAAAGAGAACGAGATCGCCGAAGTCAACGCAGCGCTGTCGTGAACGTTGGCTTGTGGTTGCGAACTCGTGGGGCCTGTGACTCCATTCGCTCTCCAAGCACACACGACGATTACGAATGATACTTTCCGTCTTGCGGGAACATCACAGGGGCACTTCTCCGGTCTCGTCTTCGCTATGTGCTCGCAAACCGCGCAGCTTCTCGTTGCAGCTCTATTCTCGTGTACCATCAAACCAAAACAATACCGGCGCCATGTTTAACGTGCGTAGTTGGTTGCCAGATCTCACTGGAAGTCAAGACTCTCAGCTCAGCAGTCAAGTCAACAAAAAAGAGCAAATCCAAGAGTGAGGGGCGGGGCGTAGGTCCTCCGCGGGAATCGAAAGAGCGGGAATTTCAAAACGTGGAGAGGTTCTGACTCCGACTAAATTACGTCCTGTGACGCAAATATTGCTAAAAGATTATTTTTTTCGCGGAACTTTTGTTTTGTGACATGCTTGTCCCAATTAGGCTGTTTAAAAAAACACTTTTTTTTCTTTGCAGTTACCCTTTAATGTTTGCGAGCTCTTAGTTTTGCAGCCTTTAATTTTGCGTAATTTAGTGGCCGTGATTATGGCCTCTGTGACCGCTTCGAGAAGAAATAGGGGCCATGAATATAAGGGGTTTTACTGCACATTGGAAAAAAGAGAAGGTAATTTTTGTTCGTATGCAAGAGTAAAACCAACAACAACAATCAAGGTGTCATCACTTTGTGAGCCTATCTGTGTCTATTGAATGATATGAATTTTATTTTAGTTCGTTAAACCTTGTTGCCTGTTTGTTGTGGGATGTCGTCTTCAACATAAACAGTGGTTTTCCTCTAAAGCAGGCAGCATGGATGTGTGCCGCAGCACAGCAGAGTTCATTTGCAGGTTGTACCGCAGTTCGAAGGAGGATTCGCACAATATGGGGGTAATCACAATTCAGTGGTCTACCTCAAGCGTGGACAAGATTTGCTGATTCTAAAGAAATTTGGCTAGAAATGAGGGATTCTTGACGAATGTACCTGCATGGTTGAAAGGGCCAGACAAGTTTTGTGAGCGCTTTGTTTTCTAGCCTCTCAGTCCTGAACCCACTTGCGCACCACATGTGTAGATGTTCCGATAGGCGGGAGCAGGGAGAATTTGTCTGGAAAATGGTGGATGGCAATATGCATACATTGTTGTTATCTTTATCAGAATTCTGTATTATGGTCAAACGCGGACTGCTTATTTGCAACACTTTTTCTCACTTCAAAATATGTCATACTAAAAATATGTAGTATAGCCAATGACAAAAATATAATGGTTGGGCGTCCTCCAGCACGCGCTTCTACTTTTCACCCTGCTTTGAACGGATGTGCTCACTCGAGACTCATAAGACGCTGAAACGTCATCGAAGGTAGCAGGCGGGCTGGTGGCGAAACAACTGAGACTTCTCCCTGCCTTTCTCATTCTGTCAATGAGCGTGTACTTTTATGCTCTAACTTGGCTTAGCCTGGATAGAGCTGAGGAGAATAGGCTTGGCAAGTGCCCTTACTGCATATGCATTTGTACAGCTGAGGCACTTTCTAAATCAAGTACCTTGTGTATATTGCCTTCAAAAACACATCATTTGGGGGTGCAAAACGAATTCTAAGGAATATTTTTGTTTGTATTGTCCTATTGCGCATAGACTCCTTCGACTAAATGGGGAGTCGACCCAGCCTGTTGAAAAATATAATGCCTGCCCGATAATTGTTTTGCATTTAGTTAATATATCAGTATTCAGTTAGGTATCCCAAGTCGTTAGTCGTTGAGACGCCGTCTCTCTGTAAGTCAGTCATTTTGAACATTTGTAAAACTGTTTGTCAAATAACGGCACTGTCAAGGTCATATACTCAACTCGAACAATAGCTGGGCACAAGCTGGTCGCGTGGTTACAGGCAGCAAACATCCCGGTTTGAACGTCTGAGTACCTACCTCGCAATGTAGCTTAAGACTTGGCCAGGGCCCCACTCAGAAACGTCTATACTTTGTATCTCTTTAAGCTGGACCACTTTTGACGCTACAAGCCATTCCAGCAAAAACAGCGTGACACATGATAATAAGCTCGACGTACCATGGCGTCCAACTACATGGTCACATGGCTTGCTTTCTGCATTAAATTCGCAAGGATGGCTTGAAGATTCTGCCGTGGTTAACTTTAAGCTGAGATATTTTGGAATAATGCTTCCAGTTTTTAGTGTTGCCCGGCACGGTTAACAATTTGGTGATATAGTGCTGCATTGAAAAGTCGACGCATTCATGACAGTATCACCTAATGAATGCATGCTAGGTATTAAACTCTCCGTTCTGCAGAGAAATGAAATGCACTTTACTTCTAATTGCAGTGACTTCTGTAACTTTATGGTATGAGGCACTTTATGGCTGCAAGCTCTGACCAGACCTTGTTCTGTGGTCTGCGCAGGGCTATTGCAGGGAGTTACTCCGAGAGCCTCACCAGAGTTTCCTGCCTGTGGTCGTCCTAAAGTTTTCTGGTGTAGGTATGCATTTTTTCTGTCTTTCCCTTAATGGTACTTGGGCGTTTTCTTTTCATTGTCGCCGATGTGCCTCAAAGTTGGTTAAGCACACGAATAGACGCTGGACAACTGTACCCCACATATGTCTCTCAAGATAACTTTTGTTTGCCAAAGTTACAGATTTTTTTATGAAGGTTGGTCTTCTTTTTATTTACAAATTTGTTTGAGTCTCGATGGGCGACACTAAAACGTTATGCCAGTGGCGAAGACAAGTTCACTGCTCGAACTTGTTCTCAACTGATTGCAAGAACTTGGGTTGTGAAAAATGAATGTCGTAAAACCTCCTTCCAGCACTTGCTCTGCAGCACGAAAAAAAATTATACATAGGACATATCCTGTTTATTAGACTGCTTGCTCATTCTGCAGGTCTGCCTGCCATAGATGGCGTGCCACCGGAGAGCAGGCAAATTCGATTGTTGGTTTTGCCATTTTTTTAGCAGTTGTCTTAATAGTTTTTGTAAATTTAGAGATTTTCCTAAAAAGCAAGCTGGGAAGAATATTTAGTTTGATTAGGTAGCTGGAAATAATGATTGAGTACCCTTTAGTCAATAAAATAGATACTGTGTGCCACTGTTAATGCCAAGTCGGAGATCGGTGCTTTGTTGACATTTTGCTTAGAGTAGCACCCATGTTTATTGGTTAGCCTCTTCGTGCGCCAAGTAAAATCTTTCTATGCAAACACCTGCCCTCTGCTGGCACACTATATCCTCATGCTCAGTGAGTGTATGAACTGGAGTTGTATCCCCACTCGACACTCGTTGAGCATGAGGGTAGGAAAATCTTACCATTGCAGTAGTAGTGTTTTATAGTCTTTACAGTTGAATGTGAATATTCGACAGAAATCTCTCAGGTTGGCGCAAAAGAGGGTTAAACAAACGCGTTTAATCATTTGCCTTAATTAGGTACCCATCATTTCAATGCCTACATGGCCTTGTCCTCAGGGGAGACTATGGCTGTGGCAGTGAAGGAGCAGTTTTTTTTATAAGTACAAGTACAAAGTATAAAAATAAAAGGATCTATATGCTGATCACTCAAGAATATGCTATTCATTGTAATGTATCTCTGCCAAGTACTTGAGTGTGATTTGTTTTTATTTTCAGCTACCTGGGTGCCTCAAGATCTCGAGATCCTAGTGGCCACAAACTTGGACTCAATCTTCTTCTGTGGTCTGGCCAGGACCATGGGGGAGGTAATCCCAGCAACAAGAGCATCGCAGCATCTCCCTGCCAGTGACTTTTGATTAGCGTCGCGACAGGGAGTCCTCGTG
Organism: Ixodes ricinus; assembly: GCA_037355805.1. Classification (NCBI taxonomy): domain Eukaryota; kingdom Metazoa; phylum Arthropoda; class Arachnida; order Ixodida; family Ixodidae; genus Ixodes; species Ixodes ricinus. The sequence goes on along the minus strand of JAZHYW010012660.1, from coordinate 587 downwards.
CCACCAGGTGTTAGGTATGCCACTCGAAATAAGCATTCTTCTTACCTATTCCTTAAGTGAAACAGCAAAAGCACTACTAAGCCTAAAATGCAAAAGGCATATTCAAATCTTGGGTTGGATGGAGTTCCAATTACAAAAAAGAGTCTTCAGACATGATTAACATGTGAACCATGTGAAGCCCGCAGATGTAGTTTTGACGGTGTCACACAAATAACTTCCCGCAGATGGTATCGCTCTTGCTATACCCAAACAATATCTTAAAATAATCATTGTGTTACGTTGGTGTCAGCAATCTTATGTACCTATCACGCCCAGCAGTCGGGAGATGTGAAGTATAAAAAAACAGTAACTTGCACATTGTCAGCTCTGCAAAAATTTATATAGTGAACAGAGCATAGCACATTCAACTTAAGAAAGCAATTCAGTGCAGGCCTAGTTTTAAGGTTCATAGATGTGTAATCCCTCTTCATAATGAAGTGAAAACTGCTTAATTTGTGGCACACTACAGGCTCTCTATTAGTGTTAAAAAGTGTTATGGTTTTCTAAACAGCTCGCACCAAGTATTTTCTTGAAATACATAGGTTCAT
>JAZHYW010012659.1:0-73652 GCA_037355805.1 Ixodes ricinus | reverse complement strand
ATGCCGCCCGCAGGGTAGTTGGTGGTAAATGTTGGTGCAGCTATTTCTGCATAGGTCGGCCGCATGGTTTGGAGCGGCAATGGAACCTGCGACGGAATAGAAGAAGCCAGCTCGGTTTGGACGAGTGACCGCAGTGCAGACTCTGTTGATGTAGGTGATGTTAGTGTCGGGTGGAGAGCTCGAGACACCTCCTCTCGAACAATCTGCTGAATCAATTCGCGCAAACTGGTGCTATTGATGTCTGGGCATACTGGTGGAGCGGATATGCTGCTCACCTCAGGGAGACGTTGGACTGTGGCAGCAACAGACAAGCGCTGGGTTTTGAGTTCGTGGAACTGCTGGCATATTTCTACAATCTTCTTCACGGTTGTCGGATTATGCACGAGTATGACTTGAAAAACGTCCTCGGCGATTCCTTTCAAGAGATGACGCACCTTTTCGTGTTCTGGCATGTTTATGTCTACTCGACGGCAAAGATCCAGCACGTCCTCAATGTAGGATGTAAATGATTCAGTTGGCTGTTGAGCGCGCGAAGCAAGCTTTCGGTCTGCTGTAATTTGTCGCATCGCAGGTCTTCCAAACACTTCCCTAAGGCGGTTGGCAAACATTTGCCAGCTTTGAAAGTCTTGTTCATGGTTATGGAACCAGAGTTTTGCGACGTCGGACAGGTAGAAAATGGCGGTAGTCAATTTAGTGGCATCGTTCCAGTGATTGTAACGACTGGCGCGATCGTAGGCGTCAATCCAGTCGTCGACGTCAGCGTCACCAATACCGGAGAAAATCTGAGGCTCACGTTGGCGAGTGGTGAGAACCGACTGGGATCCGATGTCTGCTTGGGTTGCCGTTGAGGTCATTGCGGAACTCGTACTGGCAGTAGGGGGTGTCATCGCTGCTTTCAATGTGAGAATGCGGCTTCTCAGCTCCAGACTTGATGCCGCGGTGATGGAGAAGGCCCGCACCTCCACCAAGTGAAGCGAAGAAGAATAGCGAGACAAGAAAAACGGTGTAGCTGAAGGCACTGATACGGGTCAGATTTTATAATAGACGCGCGCGATCGTCGTTCTTCTTTCTGGTCTCCAGGCTTGTCGTCTTCTTCGCTACAATATATATATATATATATATATATATATATATATATATATATATATATATATATATATATATATATATATATATATATATATATATATACATATTGCTGCGTTGTTCTGGGACTAAGCAAGGAGACGTCCGTTTGCGGTTCGGCTTTTAATTCGAAACTGACCGCCACCGGCACGAGCCGGTGGCTCGTGCCCGTGGCGCCGAGGCAGCCCGTCGTCTTCTTCCTCGTAGCAATTGCCCGGGGAGAAGCGTAGGTCGTCCCGACCGAAGGGTGCAGGCGTTGAGGGTGATGGGGAATGGTGCTATGGTGTGAATGGGGGATGGTACGGTTTCATGCGGCTGACGTGAACAATGTCTGTTGAGGTTCGACGGCGATCGTGGAGGGGTTGCGGGAGTTCCACTCTGTAGGTCACATCGGAGATTTGGGCGATGATTTTGTAAGGTCCGGCATATCGATGAAGCAGCTTGGTTGCTTTGCCTAGTTGTCTAGTTGGCAGCCAAATCCAAACTAAGTCGCCGGCACAATACCTTGCAGGCCGATGGGTGGCGTTGTACTGCAGGGATTGTCTTTGCTGCGAGGCGCGGGTACGTTCACGTGTAAGTTGGCGTGCTTCCTCCGCTCGACAGATCATCTCTGCAACGCTGGGGGAGAGCTGGGTGACATTGTCGCGGGAAGGAAAAAGTGTGTCTAGCTGGGATACTGGGAAACGGTTATAAGGAAGGAAAAAGGGAGAATAGCCGTGTGTGTCGTGAACTGCAGTGTTATAAGCGTATGTTACAAATGGGAGTACTGCGTCCCAGCGGCGTTGGTCGGCCTGGACATACATGGACAGCATATCTGCAAGTGTGTGATTGAATCGTTCGACCATGCCATTTGTTTGAGGGTGGTACGCAGTCGTGGGCGTGTGCACAGTGCCGCAAACATGCAAAAGTTCTTGAAGAATCTGAGAAAGGAAAGCACGACCACGATCGCTGATCAGCTGGCGAGGTGGGCCATGCCGTAAAATGACCTGAGAAAGAAGAAATGTGGCAATTTCTCTGGTTGTACCTTGAGGCAAAGGGCAAGTTTCAGCGTACCGGGAGAAATGGTCGATTGCGACAATCACCCAGCGGTTGCCTGAGAACTATTTTGGAAACGGACCGAGCAAGTCAATGCCGACTCGCTCAAATATATAGTGAGGTGGTGGCAGGGATTGAAGGAGACCGGCTGGCGGCTGGGTAGGCTTTTTCCGCCGCTGACACATGATGCAGGATGAGCCGTATTTGAAGACATCACTATACATGCCTTGCCCAGTAAAAGTTGGTGCGGGCACGCAGGTACGTTTTGTAAACGCCCATGTGACCGGCAGTAGGGTCGTCATGCAATGCCAACAGAATATTCGGTCGCAGGTGTCTGGGGACGACGAACAAGAGATCAGGACCGTGTGGATGATAGTTTCGGCGATACAGTATGTTATTCTGGAATACATAAAGGCGGGTTCCTCGTTGGTCCTTCTGAGTTAGGCGAGGGTTTTGAAGGGTAGCAATAATCTTCTGTAGTTTTTGGTCCTTCTGCTGAGTTTCGCACCATATAAATGGTATATCCTTTCTAAGAAGGTGGTTGAGGGGCGCAGAGATGTGAGCAAAAGCACGGATGAAGCGACGAAAGTACGAGCACAGACCTAGAAAAGACCGTAGTGTTTTGGGGTTTGTCGGGCGAGGAAAATGAGATACTGCGGTGAGCTTGTCGGGGTCTGGCGTTACGCCCTGTGTATCGACGACATGACCGAGTATCTTGAGCGTCTGAGAGGCGAACTTGCATTTCTTGAAATTCAACTGCAGGGAAGCATTGCGGAGACACAAGAGAACTGCGCGCAGTCGAGATAGATGCTCATGGAAGGTGGAAGAGTACACTACCACGTCGTCTAAATAACACAAACATGTCGTCCATCGTAGGCCACGTAATAGGGTATCCATCATTCTTTCGAATGTGGCAGGGGCATTACAAAGCCCAAAGGGCACTACGCGGAACTGGTAGAGGCCGTCAGGTGTCACAAAGGCTGTTTTTTCTCTATCCCTTTCGTCGACACTAATCTGCCAATAACCAGAGTGCATGTCGATTGATGAAAAGTACCGGGAGCCATATAGGGTATCAAGGGCATCATCTATACGTGGCAAAGGGTAGACATCTTTTTTTTTCATCTTGTTTAAACGCCTGTAATCGACACAAAATCTCCAACTGCTGGTGGAGGTGCGGGGTCAGTCCTACCCCGCACCTCCACCAAGTATGTTGCGTTGTTCTGGGACCAAGCAAGGAGACGTCCGTTTGCGGTTCGGCTTTTAATTCGAAACTGACCGCCACCGCGTCGAGGCAGCCCGTCGTCTTCTTCCTCGTAGCAATATATATATATATATATATATATATGAAAATGTTTACTTATTTAAATTATTTCCGGAGATTCAATACCCACTCGATCATTGCCAGGATGTCCCGTATATTGTTAATTTCCTAGACAGTGCGTGCAAGTTTCCAACGGTTACCCAAGTGCAAACAGCGCGACACTGTACTAAGCACTTTCATATGTAAATAGCTGGAGAGCCCAAAAAAAAAAAAAGAAAAATCAATAAACAATTGTTTTATTCAAATTCTAACTGATCGTTGGAAGCCCTCAATGTTCCTCTTATCTCCAAGTTGACAGCACAGCGGAAGCTACGCATTCGCTGAACGAATCACCAGTCAAGTTTGCGTCATGGGACTTCACGTTTTGCCCGACGCATACGCTCTGTGTCACGTGGCGCAAAAACGACGACTCACTGGTCCAACCAGCACGCGGCTTTCGCAACGCTCGTCCTCAGCCACATAGTTCACATATCCTGTGTGGGGGAGCAAGAGAAAAAAAAAAGAAGCAAATCATTACAACCTGGAACGAGTAAAAAATTATAGATGAGGCAAAAAAAAAGGACTGACAGTTGCGATAAAAAACGTTACCTTATAGTGGCCTGGCGCGGGTATAAAGCAACGTTTTTCACCATAACGGAAGTTCTACAATTCAAGATGGCTACGACTGAACGAAAAAGGTGTATAGCAGGCGGCAATCCGCCAGCTCTAGGTCGTCGACAATGTAGCACCCCTCCCTCCCCCCCCCCATGCCCCAATGACGTAACGTACGTTTGGGCCTCGGGCGGGCTCTACACTTCGGCGATCAATCCTGGCAAAGTCTCGACTTTGATTGATTAAGCCGATTGTCTTATGGATCGACAGCTCACGGCCTTGGCCTGCGCCGTCGTCTGCTCGACTGCGAAAGTGCGTGCCGGTTTTCGTCTGTTTTTCTTTCACAGCACCGACATTTTTAATAGTAAAATAATAAAACTCTCTTTCTCTAATGTATCTTCAGTATGTTTCTGGCTTAAAATGGGTTTGGCTTCTTGTTTTGGGACGAGTGGACCCATCTAGCTGTCAACCGAGTGCTTTCCAAAGCTAGGTTTCGTGTTATGCTTCAGCCAGACAGGCCCACCTACTCCCCGTTTGACGTTGATTACTCTCGACTCCAACAGATGGCGGGACGCTCGCGGTGGGCGACGGCGGCAGAGTGAAAGTGATATTATACGAGACGCGGAAAAGTAAAGCAACAAATACAAAGTATATAAAATCATAGAAGGAAAAAAAAAGGGGGGGGGGGCAATGAAGAAGGCACTCTTGTACCCTGCTTTGACAACGCTAAGCTGCAAAAAAAGGAACAAAAACAAAAAATCAACCGCGACCAAAGGAAAAAGAAATATATAATAATAATGGGCGCTTCATGTCTCGAATGAAATGGAAAAAAAAAGGGGGGGGGAGATTCAACACGTGACCCATTAGATTTGCTTTTCTTGCTTTTTTTAGGTCATTAGGTTCGTTTTTCTTTTTCCTTAAAAAAAGGGTCCCCCTATTTTAATAGGGTGTCTTCCTCGCCGCCGGGTCGGCTATGTTACTTCCCGTCGTGCTCCGCGCGAGTTTGAGCGGAGGGGATGTCAAACGAGAGGAAGGGAAAGAAGGCAGGAAGGAAGGAGAGGAGGCGAGACGAGACCAAGAGAGAGAAAATAAAAATGATAACCCGCAGTAAGCGACTTCTCTCGTCTGGCGAATGGAACAGAGCTCGTTCAGTTTTTAATGCTTCGGCGCCGCTGGTTCTTCGCCGGTCGTATCGCGTCGGTGGTTGTGTCGATTTGACGGATTAACGAGGAGGAAAGAAAAGAAACAAAAACGGCGTGACACAAAAGAAGTCGACTGGATGCCCGAATTGACTTGACCTGATTTAGTGTGCCTTCTTCCACTCCTGTATCTCTCTCTCTCGTGTGTGTGTTTTCGGCGGCGTCGTTCCTCGCCTGTGGAGGTTTATTGTTTCTGCATCACGGCATCATTTCCAAGTTAGCGGTTTCTCTCTTTCGCGAGGCACGGCACGGAGACTTTACAACAAGTCGTCGGTGCGACCACGGCGGACCTACTTTCTTCCGACAGGTCAGAACTCTTTCTTGCTCTTATCTCTTTTGATCGCCCGAACGCCGGTTATAGCAAACGCGCAAACAAGACGCGCGCTCGCTTCGAAGAGGCACCTTTGGACGCCGCTTGCTTGGATATGTCGGATGGCAAACGTTGGCTGCATTTCGGACCTAGGTAATCTGAAACGGAGCTACGTATAACCTTCGACTGGATCGCGTTCGCGATTCAACCTGGTCTCGACGGATGTTCCGATTGCAAGGAAATGTGCGCGCCGCAGCCGCCCGTGCATTGGTGATCGACATCAAAGCGAGATAATCCTCGTATTTATGTGCGTGTTTGTTTGTTTTTCGTGCAATAGCGCCGGCGTGTTTCGCTCGTTCATGACGCTGATTGGCGGCGCGTCTGAACGACTACCGCTTGCCGTGGTTTAAACGAGACAGGTTTTTTGCAATACACGGCGGCGCGCGTGTTGTGCGTGCGCTCGCGGCAACTCCTGTTACCTGTTGAGCCGGCCACACGCGAACAGAGAACGATTCGCAGGTGCGCCGCGTTTCCTCGTTTCGTTCTTAATTGCGGTTGGTCATATTCGTCTGCTGCATAATTCTCAGAAAAGAAAACAACAACGTAAGTAGCAGTTGTTGCGTGATTGTTTATGTTTATCGCACGAATGAGCTCCGTCACGGTATATCGGACACTTGCTTTTGAGCATGCACACTAAGAGAGTTTACAGCCTGAAGGGTGTAGAAAAGTGTGTTTTGTAGAATTACACTCATGGCTGCACCATTTAAACACCCTTATTTTGAGTTATGCACCCTTTTTAATTGCAACATAGGGTGCTGTTGCATAAAACATTGTTGCTAGTAAAAAAATTAATAAAAAATCCTACGAGGGTGTTAAGGTGGCCAGAATCCCATTTCAGGGCGTTCGCAAGCATTAGCTGTTAGCCATGAAATGAACTTTACCCGGGTGTAAACGTTTTTAGTGTTAAACTGAACCGGACAACCTGCTACTTCCATATAGAGTTCTTTTTTTGTGTGTGTTTTGTTTTACTGTCTTTATGAATTGGTGTTCAATGTTAATAATATCAAACCGTTTGTTTTCTTGTTGTAGCATCCGTTCTTAATGTTAGGTGGACGAACGCGACATTTGGCGTCATATATAATCATAGTTTTAAAGTGTTTTACTCATAGTAAAAAAATTACTATAAAAAACATGATTGAATAGCTCGCCTCTAGAAATTGAGTGAAATACGCGTGATACATTTTATATTTCTGGTCGATTCTACAGTCTGCGAGTGCATAATTAAAACACACCGCTGTCCTATAAGTGTTCCTATATAAAGTTAACATCGCCTTAATACCTAAAAAAGAAGAAAAAAACTTCTTTTGGAGTGTGGGTTACACGAGCGATTTTCGAAACCGCGCAGTGTTTATCAATTGTTTGTGGCACCGGTACGTCTAGGAGTTTCAACGTCGCACAAGTTTACATTGCGCGAAATGTTATTGAACGATAATTGGACACCGTATATGTAGGTGTAAAAAAAAAAAAGCCATTGTTTCAACAAAACATTTGACATCACACGTATCGCGAAACAAACATCGTGATACAAGTGACTAACGTTTTAGCGATATATAAAATGGTTAATCTGTAAATGGTTCAGCTTAAAGTGATCATGCTCGGAAGTCAATTTTCTCATAAACTGTGCTCGCATTCACCAAACAATACCGCAATAATAATAATAAAAAAAGAACTACTTAGAGGGACGTTACTAATTATTCCCCCACTTTCATGTGTCGAACTAAGATAAATCTGGGTGCTCCTTAGATTACATTTATGTTATTTTATCAGGATGTACACCTATATCAAACGCTAAAAGGTCGTCTCTTTTTTCAACGACCAAATTTTTCAAATAAATACTTCGCGCATGAGTATTGCATAAAAGTCCTTTTTTTTATGTAACAACTATAATATCACTGTCAAAATGAACAAAAATAATGAAGTGATGCTTAGCTTTTAGCTTTCAGAGAAACTGAATCGCTTTTGTATTTTAGAGAAAAAAAAAAAGAGAGAGACTTAAATCGTTTTCATTTCGGCCTCCAGGATCACGAATATTCAGACTATTGAGTTTTTCAATGTAATGCAAGGCAGGCTGCAGAAAATCATTTACAAAGTACCGCTCAAGCGCCTTCTTCCCGGAACGTGACGTCATATCCGGAGTTTTCGGAATCTCCGCTCTCGCGCATCTTCAGCTTCTATCAGAACTATGCACGCGCACACTTACTATAATTAAAAAAAAAAGTAATCAAAAGAGACGTCACGACTGGTGTCAGTGCGGGGGAATATACCTGGCAAACTGCAGTGCCCACTGCACGAGCGACGCGAGCTTGGCGCCCGAAAGATCTGGGTATGACGTAACGGCTGGTCGGAAATTTTTCCTGCATTCTCGCGTTTAGTTACGTCTACGGAAGAAAACGAACGCGATATTCAGATTCAAGGGAGAAAAATACTCTAAAGTTCACCTCTAACTCGGTTTTCGAGGTAAGCTGCCTGAAAAGCGAAAGTCACTAGGCATTTTCTGTTTACGAATGGTGCAGCGACGATAGATCACGTACAGGAACATGACGAACACAACGATGGCGCTGATTGGTAGCATCAGCTCGTGTTCGCCGGCTGTTTCTCGACCTAAGGTGAAACGAAGTATAGATGTCCGCTATCATCAGATATTGACTTCTAGACCTTCCCTTCCACGAGCAGATAAAGCGCACAATGACCTATAACGCTGACCTCTGATATTGGTACAATTGATGTGCATTTGATACTTCAGATGCGGCGAAGGTCATGCGTGCTAACGAATGCTGTCGGTCATTTTTTTTTAATCTTTCATAGCGGAGATATAGGTTAAGGGGGGGGGGGGGGTTGCCTTTACCTCCTGCGCATGCGTACACTAAATCAGCAGTCTCCCTGCTTATACATCACACAAAACACTGTCTGCAAACAGTGTCTGAGGTGTGGTTTTCTTTTTTTTTTTCATTTCACCATACGCAGTGTTACGGCGCAGACTGTTTTTGTTTTTTAGGAAAATACATCGTTTTATCATCGTCATTCAGCGAGCCTTTAGAGATTTAGATGTTTTGCGGGAAAATATAGACACTGCGCATACATCATACAAGAGACACGATATATAAGCTACAGACATGAAGACAGAAATATAATAGGAACACGCGTCAAGGATCTTCGATGGCTTCACACATATGTCGGCTTCGAACATGTCTGCTGCAGACAGTCTTTGTAGGACAAATGTACCAGGACACAAGGAAGACAGTGTCCACAGACTGTATTTTGTCCGTATGCTTTCCTGGAAAAGTGGATGCTCAAGATTTCTTGAACTGATTGGAAAGATATTTGATTCGCTCGCTTCTAATATACAAAGGTTGTGACCGTGGTCGCCGTATCGGGAAACGTAAGGAATGTCGGCCATCCTTCAATGCTGCGCCACGATAACATTGTCGTGCACTTTGTGGAGCAGCGCGCGTATGATACATAAAATTAGGGCGAGGCCGTACTATATGGGACAAAGAGCAATAGAAGTGTAGAGTGGAGTTCAATGTATTATACATAAGGATTACAAAACAAATCATTCAAGTTTTCAGCGTCTAAAACAATTTCTAACATTTCTAAACCTTACACAGTCGTTAGCATAAGATTAGTCGTAAGTACGTTATAGAGTTAACTTTTTTTATAATTAATTTATTAATAACTTTTTAAGATAAGAAGAACATGTTAGTTTATTTTGAAACAACAGTCATTAGCGTCAAACCAAGGAATAAGCACCAACTGAGACTGTAGCGTTAATTTTATTAATTCCATTATGGCGGATGCAAATGTGAGTCAGCGCGGCTGGTGTTGGCGTTTCTGAGGTTGTCGATGGCTCTAGCGACTGATCTATGCCGCCTCCTGAACCGACGTCAGAGTACGGTGAATCGGCCCGCAGATTGGGAATCGACTTGGTAAGAAAGGAAACGTATATACTTTTCGTTTTTGCGAAACATCCCGTCATTGTTGTACCAATTGGACTCGCTATCAAAGACGCTGCATGCGGCGGATACGCTAAGAAACGACGCTCGGGACGCTGAGCTGTAATTCCGTCGAACTTGCTCTGACCGAGATCAGGGCGGATTTAGAGGGGGGTCCGGATGTCCCGACCCCCCTCTTGATTTTTGCATGTGTAAAATTTAGGGCGTGAAACGAGGGGGAGGGGAGGGGATTCCTAAACGTATGGTACGCTGACCAACACCTGACCCCCCCCCCCCCCCCTCAGGAAATTCCCGCATCCGCCCCTGACCGAGATCAACTCGCTGTGGCGAATGTCTACCGATATACTAGAAGCATACCGGAAACGAAACCAATGTGAAAAGGTGTGTTACGTTTTGTAAACAGCGTGGATGTTACAATTAAAAGCAGGAAACGACTCTTGAAAAAAAAAATATCTTAATTTTTATTTTGTATTGTCAGTATAGTCGACCGCGGCTTGAGAAACGCGGGGGCGTAATGTTCACGCTTCTTGCCTCCCGATTGGTTCTTCGATATTCTTGTCGGTCGAATGCCGCAATCTGATTGGATGAAGAGCGATAATGAGATGCATGGGACTCGCCACGCCTCCTGCGTTTCTTAAGTTGTCGGGGAGAGAGAACTCGTTACCCCTTTCTTGAAAACGGCACGTAGAGCAACTCTTTTTGCTTATTTTTTTCGTATCAATAATTTAAGCTGAATCGCCGAGGCACAATATCTAATTCCAAATACAAGATTTTTCTTCTTTTTTTAGGACAAATTTACCGTATTTTGATACCTTTTCCAAGTTAGTGAGTCGGTTTATTGAGAACCAATAACGAAGGAAAGAGAGCGGGATAATCCGGAGCAGGAGGCCTGCCTCCCAATAGCGGAGTCATCTTTCTTGTTCCATTTGGGAGTTAGCGACTAAAGGCCGGTTACACACAGTTGCGTTTGATCGTGCGGTGCGGCTGCGAGAAGCCAGGACATCCCTGTTGGGCTTATATCGCGTGCCAAGATGATTCCTTGAATTGGATTCCACGCTTCATACGAAGCACAGATGTGCCGGTGACTCCCTATCCGGCACTCGACGCAACGCAGTCAAACTGCACTCAAACGCAAGTGTCTGAACCGGCCTTAATTCCGTTACGAGTATTTTTTTTTAATAACTATGTTTCTCCACTTTGTCTTTTTTTTTTATCTTACTGTATATTATATATAGTACGAATCGCAGAACAGTGTTTTTTTTTTCAAATACGCACAAATGTACGTTCAGCTCTCGGGGAGCATAAGGCCGCAGCCACGTGCGCTCATGCATCATTAAAAAAGTACGCTCAGACAAGAAAACACACCCCAGTCAGTGTGTACAAGCTGTCTTTTATGAGACACACGTGGTAAATAACGTAACCGGCGACAATTTCTTTTTTTTTTTTTTTTTTTTTTTTTAGCGGAGCGTGGCACGTTTTGACGTCGCAGCCCGAGTTTTTGAAAGCGATACCCATCTATACCAAAATTAGTCTCTTCTGAAACTTTTCATTGATGCGGTGCTGTTTTCAGAGATACAATTATAATTACATGTTCTGCCTCCGGCCAGTGAAATATGGTACGCATACTCGTTGTCAGAATCCAAAAGAAATTAAGCTTGCGCCTTCATTCGAGCAACACGCGCAACATTGTCCTATAAAGAAAAACCGTACGGATGACTTTTTGTCTTCTTTCTTTTTTCCGGGGACATTAAGTTGAGTTTTGTTATATGAGACCGCGGTTTCAAAGTTCCCAATAACTTCAAGGAGTTAATTTAGGCTTCCAATAAGAAAATTAAGCATTCTTTGTTCGCGCGGTCATTGATCTTGCTAGACTCTAATCAACTCTTTTTTTTTCTCTATATACTTACGAACCCTCTTGATTTATGAACGAACGCACAGCTCGCGGAAAATTGTTACCAATTTTGCACGTTAATTGAAAAAAAGGGGAAAACGTTCGCGCCGCAATTAAGAGGTAAACCGAGCGCCTGTTTCTCGCGCCCCTGCTTTTGTGGCGCATTCTTCAATACGCTGTCTCCCTAAAAGTATTCATTAACTCTCTAAAACACACACACACACATACACACACACACTTGTATGCCTACTTCTTTATTACACACGGTGAGCCAATTATTGCAATCCATTGCAATTATGCAACTTTCTAATAATTATTTTAAATCGCAACAAAATGAAGTCTGTAGTCCAATTAGCCTTTCAAAGTGTGAAAGGTCATGCCTCGTGCGAAAGGTCATGCCTCGGATCGTCTTTCTGTGAAGGAACCAGTTTACCCTACTCGTCACACAGAACGTGAGGAGATGGCCGCGGAGAACAAATTACGGCGCTCAGATGATTAGAAATACGCTGCCTAAATTACTTAACCAGTTAAATGACAGTGTTTTATCATAATATCATCGAAAGAACTTAAAGAACCTTTCGTGAATGCTGATGATTACAATAGCAGTGTAATTTTTGTCTTTCATTTATTACTTCGCGATTTACTTGTTCTTGCTTTCTTGGTACGCGTACTACACGCCTCCTGTTTTTTTTTATATTTTTATGTTTACTGTTTTTATGCTTCTGATGTTAAGCCTATGTAGCACGTCGAGGGCCTCGTCAAGTTTTTACAACTTCCTTCCTCGACCTCCACCTTCAATGTCAATAGAGATAAACGAATTTTTTTTTCGGTGATCACAGTTTGCTCTATTCGTCATTCGCTTCATTTCCCTCTGTATGTCAGAGCGATTGTCTTGTTGTGACAATAGCTCCGACAGTCACTGACAGCCTCAGAAACGCAGAGGCGTGGTTTATTATGTTAATTTAGGCCACTTGCTTCGTGATTCGTCCTTGGGCGGTGTTTATAGGTTAATTCCTCAATCTGATTGGCTGTGGAGCATTAATGAGATGTTCGGGCTGGACACGCCCTGTACTCCTCAAAGGGATTGTGCGGTAAAGTTTGGTCTTTCAGAAAACAATGAAATTAGATTGTCATTGCTTTTATGAATGTCCTCCGCACAATATCCGAATGTTTCATCCTCCGCCGCACAAGTAATCAAATATTAAACAGAGCACAACTGCTCAAATTGCACCCGCAAAACACACAGCGTTTTCGTTGGCAACCGCGGAAGCTCTGACGTAACGTCATCCAGAGAGAGCCACGACAGCTCTTGGCTGCTGTCTCAGTAAAATGACTTCGCTCTAAGAAAGACAAGATTTACGGTTTTGAAAGAAGCTCAGTTATTCGACTATGATCTTTGCAAGAACCATGAACCATGTTGGTCAAAACCGGGAGTATACGTCAACGACAGCGAGTCTGACGTTACGATGCCTGATGTGACGTCGCGGCACGACCAGCCATGGATGCATACTTGCGAAATTCGACGTGAAGTTTCGTATTGATCTTCGGAATTGATATCACGATTATTGGGACGTCTTTTAATAAAATAAAAATCACATCTGACTATATTTAGGCCCTCTCTACGTGACCAGCGCATAAACTTAGAAACTTCCGGATATCACCGGACAATCATATTTAGCCTTCAAAGAATATAGACGTTTGTTTGTTTCCTTTCGTTCTCAGTCATGTGGGTTCGGTACCTGGTATGCGGGAGGCAAAAAATAACAGAACATTTCCACCTGGATTATGCGAGAAAATATAGGTGAGGCAAAACAAAAATGTGTGACAATCACGTTTTCTTTTTTTTTATTAGCACTTTTTAGCGGCGTGGAGAGATCACAACGATGCTTTAACTTATATACCAGGAATTACGACATTCAAGATGGCAGTGCCCTCGTGAAAAAGGTGCGTGGCTGAGCTCTGTCGTATGGTGCGTGCAAATGCCGAAGTCTACGTCACAACGCGTTCGTCTAGGCATAAAAGTCGCGAAATCACGTAATCAAGTTTGTTGTAGCACGAACCTCCTTCATAATGAACGCCAAGTACGGTGAAGTTAAGGTAGCCGAACCTCTTACTTCCATTTGCAAATAGGAATTGCGGAAGGGCCCTCGTGTCGTTTCTTATTCAGCGCCTGGAGACTCGTCTGCTTAAAATGGTTACCAGCCTCGTTCAATTCCCTCGAGCCTGCCACCTCCCTGCCGCCGCGACGGTCGGTGAAACTCTTATGTAGAGCCCGTACGTTACGCTTTAATGGCTTATGGGCATTCTGAGCTAGAGCGATGAAAAATGTATCATAGTGCTCGGTTTAGAAAGCTGCGCTCCGTCGGTTGCTGCGTTTTGTTTGCAATACCTAAAGTATATACTCGTGCGTAGATACTCGCGCAGACATACGGCTCAGGACGCGTCGGTGTAGGCAATGCTCGGTTAGATATGTGCTAACCTCCATTGTCATAGCTCGAAATATGTTTGAAGCATAGAGTTACCATAACAATCTCGAGGGAAATTGTCTCACGCACTCGGGCCCCACTTCGGTATAGGAACTGCGGAGCGCAGACGCGGCCGTCGGTAATCCCGATGGGCCACATTACCGGCAATCAGTGTTGCAGGCGTTACCGAAAAAAAAAGTAACGAAATACGTTACTCGTTACTTGGAAATAAAAGGAACGAGTTACGGTTACAGTTAAAAAGTAACCCACGTTACTTCTGCGTTACATCTTTTAATTATGAATGAACATGTTTTACTTATTGGACATACATAAGCGCCATATTTCAAGAAACATTGTCCATCCAGAAACTGAACATAGTTACCTTATATATTTTTACGGTTCCACCTACTTACTCGCGAAAAAAAACGCAAATGAAGAACGCAAAAAAAACTAAAATATATATATATATATATGGCTTGGCGTCCTAAAGATACAACAAAAATTGAAGAGTAACTTTTTTTTTTTAAGTTTTGGGAAGGATAGGTAACGAGTAATGTAACTAGTTTACCCGTCACTCGAAATAAGTAACGTAAGTACGCTACCAGTTAACGCTCTAAAAATTTAACTAGTACGTTACAACGTTACCGAAAAACGTAACGCGTTGCCGGTAACGCCGTTACTTGTAACGTGTTACCAGCAAACCATCACCTCCAAGCTTTTTCTATCCGGCTCTATCTTTAGTTTACTTTGCAAGACGACACCGGCATCCTACATTCTAGAGAAATAAAATAGTAAATTGACTAACGCTTTAACAACTTCAATTCGTTGCGGCCAAACGGACACGCCTAACCTTTCGTCTGCTTTCTTTCTCCACTCTTCTGTCCCTCTCCCTTCTCGTTCTTTCTCTCGGGACCATTGATGTCAGTGCTCAGGATTTGCGCGCGTTCGGCTCCCGTGGTTCGAAGTAGGAGCGCTTTTATCTGCTGAAGGAACTTAATATGAAAAAGAAATTATATTTCTAACGAACGGACCTTTTTGTATAAATGACCCCATGTCCACCGACAGTTTAAAAACGCGAATCGTGTCGAGTATCGAGCATCTTATATTCGCCGTTTGGCCATTGAGGTTGTGACGCTAACCGATAATGGAACGACAAAGAACAAATGTTGTGACAAGAAGCGCGATCATAAAAGTTCACGACCTGAGTTTCTTAAAGTATCACTGACTGCTGTGAGCGTGGCGACACTCCGTCCAGTAATGTGCTTAACACATGTTTCCAACGCAAAAAAAAAAATGTTTGCGTTTTTACAGGGAGAACGGTAACAGTGTTTTTCGAATGGGTGAATAAGCTATGCATCGCAGAAAGCTCGAAGACTCTGTGAGAATTTGACACTAGCGGTTGAAATTGAACGCGAGCGTTTGGGAACATATGCACGTTACCGGGATGAGAAAATAGTAGTGAAAACTTCTCTATGAGTCGACGTTACCTAAGCATATGATATCGCCAGAACAGAAAATGACGTCGTGGACGCTCGTGTAGCATCTAGTTCATTTGAAAAAATAAATCCTGTGAGCAATCAAGAAAACGACATCATCCTTCTTGCTTGCAAGTGTTTCTGTACTGAAATAAATCCAACAAGCGTTCGTAATGTTAGTTCTTGTTTTGACGATATTATAGGCAGTAAAGTATAGACCTTTTAAAGAAAAATGGCACCTGGCCAATTCCATTTTCAATGTTCGTGCGTATGGCACGTGATTAGCTCGCTTTGCGAGGCGGCAAACATGCGCGTCTTGGGCTGAGGAGATTCGCGCGCTAGGCTGAGGCAATGGCTGAGGACTCGTTAATAGAGGGGTATTCACTGGCCGCCATATTTCGAGGTCACTGTTTAGAGCGCATGCTCAGAACGAGCTCACATTAATAGGCAGCCAAGACCGGCAATCTTCATGGTGCGGTGTGCACGTTGCAAAATAATTGTGGAAGCTAGCCATCAGCACGTGCTCAGCATTAGCGCACACAGATATGGCCGCCAGTGAATACACCCTTTAGTAAGTAGGTGTATGTGGACGTTGGCTCATAGAGGAAAATTTCGTCTTTCTCTATTATCTTTTTGATCTATGTAACGTCATGTTCTCAAACTTTCGCATGCTATCCCAGCGGCTAAGGCCACATTCACACTGAGTTCGAGCTTTATTCGATGCAGAGTTTATTTAAGCAAAGCCAAAAAACGACAACGACAACAACAACGCGTTTCTATTTTTTCAGGAACTCCCTCGGTATTTGCTCCTACATGCTCATTTGTCGATTTATCGACAGAAAGCTTAGTTAGGCCCGTGAAGAATGGTGTTTAAACGCCGCATTATACTTTTGTTGTTGTTGTTGTTGTTTTGTTACTGATGTGTCGCGATGTGGCGATTATTATGGTCAATGACAGCTTTAAATGGCGCAGGGTCTGGCTCGTTATACGCACGCGTCCTCCTTCGTGATTGGTTTATTTCGGCGGTCGCATCGGTCCATGTCGCACTCTGACTTGCAGCAAAGCGATGAATTAGGTACCGTATTCCTCCAAGCTATAGTCGACGGAGCTACCTATATACATGCTTTGACATCGAAATTTTACGAAGTGAAAACAGTTAAACTATAGAAGGATTCCTTTTTTTTTTTTTGCGGGTCGTTTATTGTGATAAGACGTGAAGGATTTTACGAGTAACAGAGTATATTAAAGGGACCCTGAAATGCATTTTTCATCTTTGTTTTTCCAAATAAAGACCCCAGTTCATCTTCAATTTCCATAGAACCCGGAGTAGGAATCCGTTTTCGTTTTATTGCCTTCAGTTTTGCACATATACACACAAACACACAAAAACGAAAGCTCACGTCTGCTTTCTTCCTCGACTCAACCGGACTCTGCCACCGACATGTGAAATGACGTGGCCGTGACATAAAGTATGCCTTTCTACCGGAAACGGAAGTTCTTCCAGCCGAGCGAGAGAGTCGGACAAGAGCACTCTGTCACGCGGCAGAATGCTCTCGTGAACAATCAAACCGTCGACGAATATTTGAGTTCCCGTTCGTGGCGAATCAGTGCTGTGACGGCCCTTGTCATCCCTTGAGAATGACAAGTTCCATGGTGCGTAAAAAGCACGGTGAAAGCTCGGAGACATCGCCTCCTGTGCCAGAGCACGTCACGACCAAGTGATCTCTCATTTCGCTTTTGAGCTGAGGAATAAAGCTAAGGAGGAAGGCGTTGAAACATCATTTCGTGGTCCCCTTAATGGTGATTCATGTACGATACGAACTTATTTTGGAGCTAATACAGCAGGCATTGTTTTTTTTTTTTTTGCCAAACGCTATTAGGTGGTGCTGTAGTCTTTGACGTCCCAGCAAACTTCCGGTTTATGAAAAGAATGAACAAAGTCCTCCTTACCACCGCTGCTTAAAACGTCAATGAAACATTTACCACCAATTGTCCAGGTGAACTCCAAACAAACCAAGGAGCGCGAGATCGATTCATAATCTTGTGAGATTCTTGTAAACCAACTTGCATCTTCCAGGACGTTGAATTGTTCAGCCCTCCTTGAATCTCCAACTTTGTTTTTTGTGTAGCGTTTATGCTTTCTAGCCCAGGGTGACATAAGCAAGCTCGAGAGGCTTGCAAATACGGAGCGACCGTAAGTCGCTTGGCACGCAAACAGCGGTTCATATGTGTAAATAGCAAAAGGGTCTACTCTATATGCATCACACAGCGTGAACGAGCGATCGCCAGATTTCTTAGATTTTCTAGTCACAAATGGTTTCTTATGGGAGGAAACCACTATTTATGTTACGTAACGGTTGGAATGGAGTAGCCGCAATATAAAATCAGCACAAACATCTCCGTCGTACTTTTTTTTATGTAGTAAAAACAGTATTTGCTAGATTAAATGTACGTACGATATACAATAAATATAGCCGTTCATAGCTTTGTCAAAAGTATTTTCAATACAAAAAATAAATAATGATGAGCGAAAAAAAAAAGGAAATATACGGAAATGCCGAGTGTTCCACCGGGTAGATGGCGCCAGTGTGCTCACTCGTCCTAAGATATCCTGAGAGGTTTTAAGGCACTCGGTCGTAAACAGTCGCAAGTGTGTGAACCAGCCTAATCTCTTATATGCCGGTTGTGCAGAAAGCGCCGCTGCCGCGTTCTTTCTAACAGTGGTGCATAGTAATGTATTTTCCGCGAGTAATAATATGATGGCGTCCTCCCTACCAAGCGAGGACTGAAGCTCTACTCCACCGCGGTTTGAGAGCATCCCTTCAGACGCCAAGTTACACACACTAGTGTGGCGAAATCGAAAGCGCAAGCACGGCATCTGGTCCGTCCTAAGGGATCTTTTTCAGTTCTACTCAGCGGCGGAGAAGGAGACATGGGGAGGTTCAAACGTCAGATGAGGAAAGCCATGCGCGCTTCGACTATCGTACATTACCCCCCCCCCCCCCTTTTCTTGATTCTATGCTTTTCCGTTTCCCTCTCTCCATAAGCTCTCCCCTTTCTCTTTTTCTCTAGTTTTCCTTTTCTTCAATCTGTGTCTGGTAAACAGTAACGTCCATCAGAAACCTTGTGTACCCATTTTTACCTATTTTCGTTTTGTGTGTGCTTTCGAGCCATAGCATTCGGAGAAGCCAACAAAACAAAAAGAGCTAAATAGTCTGGGTTCCAAAAGTTCTGTAGATTGCTTTCTTATTTTTTATCTTATTTTTTTTCTGAGTCGCGCGTCGCCATCGCGACGTCGAGGACTTGGATATTTGCACAAGTGAGAAACCCGGTTTCATCATAAAATGTGCGAACGAGGGAGTTTCCTTCGAACCACAGCACTTGGCGTTCCGACAGTTTCTTTTTATCTCTTCTTGTTTGTTTGATTGTTTGTTTGGATCGATAGATGGATGGTTCACGTGGCTGTGTATACCCACAGCAGGCAGACAACTCGTCCGAGCGAAGCGTGTGCATACTGACTACAAATCGTATCCGTGTTTCGTGTCCGCCACGGGGTATCTTCGTAACATCGTACAGCGTTTGTTATTACTTTCTTTGATGGTTCGGTAGAGTATTCCCACTCGAAATAGATTGCAGTGTTGTCACCGACAACTTAAGAGACGCAGGGCGGGGCGAGCATCTCATTCTTGCTCCGCAGCCAATGATATTGCTGTATTAGCCCATGATAATTCAGAATAACAAATCAGAACGCAAAACGCGTCAACTAAGAAGCCCCATTATGTGTTTCTCGAGTTGTCTGTGACATTATCTGATATAGAAAGTTTTGGCCTACACTCAATCTTGTACACGTTACACCCACACAAAAAAGTAATCAATTACAATTATAGTATTCTCGGTTAAAAAATATGCAATTAGGTTACTCGATAACTCGAGAGGAAGAGTAATTGGCTGTTAATTGGAAAAAAAAACTATAACAGTTACTTCCCGATTTTTTCAAAATTTCGAAACGACAAACGTTTCTCGTGGAAATGGAACGTACTGGTTAAGTTACGGTTTTAGAGGAAAGTAACATAGAGGACGAAAATCGTCCGGTTTTCGTTCTCTATGTTATTCTCCTCCAACACCGTGACAAAGTATTCTTTTCCGGTTTAAAAACTTTTTTTGTACTGTCCATTACTTAATTAGATTCACCGAGTAATAAACTACTTATCTTCTTAATCCATCAATTTCGGTAATCCACCCTCCTCCCTTAGGTTCGATGATTTCTTGGTATGAAACTTGTTCAACGAGCAACATTAGAAAAGAGATGGGAGGTAGTAATGTTTACAAGGAGTTTTAGTACTTCCAAAAGTAATCTGACTACTCTCGTTATAGTAGTTTATAATAAATGTAATTAAACGATTGCAGAAAATTACTTCAAAGAGTAATCGATTACGAGTAATTTTATTACTTGTGACGGGTACCGTACAAGCCTACCTACGCTCTAAGAAATCTGGAGCTTCAATACTTTCCCTCAAAGAAATCGGGAGGACCTCCCGATTTCTTTGAGGGAAAGTATTGAAGCTCCAGATTTCTTAGAGCGTAGGTAGGCTTGTACGGTACCCGTCACAAGTAATAAAATTACTCGTAATCGATTACTCTTTGAAGTAATTTTTTGGACCAATAGCCGCAATCTTTGAAGTAATTATTGGACCAATAGCCGCAATCTACGAAGGGAGCTCGGTAAATGTCAGCATTTCCCGAAGGCTGACAAGTGAAGCCCGTTGAGCGTGGCCGCAAAGCTCGATGCTGATTGGTTAATGGGAAACGTCACGCGACAAGAGGGGTAGGCGAGGAGGAGCTCAACCACCTGTGCGCACTGAGCAACGTTACTAAACCACTCAGTTGGGAAACTGCCATAGAGACTTCTCTAAAATAGTGGCCCCGACCTGTCCTCGCGAACCAAGCTAATGGCGAACACAACGCCGCCACTTCTCCCGCAGCGGCCACTCGAGGAACCGCACGTTACTTCAATTTTGGCTTTAATCGGCCATTTTGGCGCCGAAACAGGTACAGTGTAAGAGGTTACAGGGTACCACCCCCGTCTCCCCAGCGGACGCGCCGCGTCACCCTAGGTCGGGACGCGCTACCTGAAAGCACCGCTGAGGCATGGTTGTATAAAAACACTATTAATGGTGTCGCAAAACCTTGCAAACTAAAGATTTTAAAAACATTACGCGCCATTCATTTTGTACTAAACTCCAATAAATTTCATACAAAAAGAGTCTTTTCTGTTTGTTTTTACGCAAAAACATGCTTTCTAAAAGCTCAAGGTGACCACAGTACAGACAAATGATAAAGAGTGGCGCTGTTGTCGTATTTAGCTCGGTCTCGGTGGACGCCAGCGGCCCAGGTTTCGATGGCGAGTTTCCCAACTAGGTGTTTTAGTAACGTTGGCACTGAGGAAGAGGAGCTCGAGAGTAAGTACTATAAGAAGGCTCTGGAAGATAGCCGGGTTTATCTGCCCTGCATACGTGGAACTTGGAGTGTATCGCTGAACGTTTGTGATGCTAGAACGTTTCACGTGTCGAACACAGTTGCCTAGCAATGTTGGCATAATCTTTTATTTTATGGTCCGTTTCACGTTAAATCCGACCATATAGCCAACGCTGCGATCCGATGGAGCAAATCAAGCAGCTTCAAAATTGGGTCGTCACCGCTCTAGTCGTCTTTGTGCGTTTGGTATCTCCGTCTAAACCAACTCTCACACACACACACACACACACACACATACACACACACACACACACACACACACACACACACACACACACACACACACACACACACACACACACACACACACACACACACACACACACACACACACACACACACACACACACACACACACACACATACACACACACACACACAAACATACACACACACACACACACACACACACACACACACACACACACACACACACACACACACACACACACATACACACACACACACACACACACACACACACACATACACACACACACACACACACACACACACACACACACACACACACAAACATACACACACACACACACACACACACACACACACACACACACACACACACACACACACACACACACACACACACACACACACACATACACACACACACACACACACACACACACACACAATAAAGCGGAGGGTCATGTCGTCTTTACTGCGTATTATCGGTTTAGCCAGTGATGGGAAACGCACAAAGACGACGAGTGCGTGGCAATACTCTTTTGGCGCTGCTTGATGTGCCCCACTGAATCATAAACTTGGCTGCGGTCGAAGTTAATGTGAAACGGAGTGTAGTCAATGAGTCATACACATGTGCGCTCGCACAGACGCACACAAACGGAGAGAGAGAGAGAAACGAGACCGGTAAATGAAAGTTATGAAGGCGTCTATTTTGCCGAGTGAGTCACGACTACGGTTCCCCTGGAACGCGTCTGCGACTAGTGTATCTAGCGTCCTGTGTGCCGAGTTACGGTTGGAATGATTAGTGGGTGCAGACCTAAAGCTAGCTGTCTCTGTCTCCACTGCCCTCGTCGCGATCCTGGCGGTTGAGCTTAGAAGTTCTGGGGGGGGGGAGGAAGCCAAGAGAGAACGCGAGTGTCGCAGTCGTCGCGGCGTCCAAACTGCGGCCGCCGAAGCCTCCGTGGACTGTCAGGCTACAGAGCGACCATGCGGCAGAACAGGCATCTGCAACATCCATCAGCGATTCTGTAACGCCGCCAGGATCGCGGCCGGTGACCACGTGACACTTTTATGACGTCATCAGGCGGAAACGGAGGGACCGCTTTTAGACGCCGTAAATACACCAGTCCGAGTCGCGTTCCAGGCACCTTATGCACGACTTCCGGTTGTCTCGTGGCAACGATGCGCCTGGGTGTAACCGTGAAACGGACCTGTGGTCTTCTCCACACATTTGAAACGAGGGATAACTGAGAAAAAAAAATAACGACGCGCAACAAAATGTGCAGAACGAACGCGCTTCCTGTTTCATTTTGCTCCGAGGCTGCTTCGCTCGATCGTCGTTCTTTTTCTTCGTTAACGTTTTATGATCTGACGCTGTCACTCGCGCAAAGTTGACAGGACGGTTCGAACACATAACTCTGCGTTGTGCGCGTTGGCTGTCTTTGTTTAATTTTTTTTTTTTCTGTTTGCGCCGGTTCAATGAAATACTGGGTCCCCAAACTTGGCGAGCGCAGTTATTGTAACTGCATGGATTGGCTGGGCAGCACGATAGAATACGTCATTGCTTCTCGCTGCTTTATTACTACTTGTGCATGTGTGTGTGTCTGTGTAATGTGTCTGTGTGTGTGCGTGTGTGTGTCCGTGTGTGTGTATGTGTGCGTGTGTGTGTGTTTGTGTGTGTGTGTCTGCTCGAGGACTGGGTTTGCATGTTGTTTAAGTTAAGCAGTGAAAGCGAGAGAGACAAAGCGAAGGAAGGTTTAGTTTTGTTGGCGACTGCGCCGTGTCAAATTACGCGTTCGCGGCTATAGGGTTGTTGAATAGCGAAGGAAAATCACGGAACCAACGAAAGAAGGTGAAATAGAAATAGAGAGAAAACAGAAGAGGTTAAAAGAATGGAGTAAACAAAATGTATATAAGTGCTCAGGCACCCGCTGAACTCCGGGAAGGAAAAATCCGTTCACAGAAGCCACGTGGTCACGTGACGTGAAGGTATATGACGACATGCACGTATAAAGTGACGATGAAATAGGCGGCAAAAACATTAAATCACCAACAAACTATTAAAAATCACGCAGGGCGATTGTGAATCAAATTTCTTGGTTCGCAATTCTTCTTCGGTGCACCGATTGGCTGAAGCGGCAATTTCATTGGCTGCGAAGCTGACCAATGAGATGCCGGGGACTTGGCAGACCCTGCGTTTCCTAAACTGTCGTGTGAATTTAGCGCGTCCTTTCTCTAAAGCGACTGAGTCGCTCAAGTTTCTCGCTGAAAAGCGTCATTGTCTCGCGGTGCTTATTTCTCGAAGCGATGGAGCTCCTTTCGCTATGCAAGCATGTGCAATACATGTAAACGCACATACCTGCAGTTAAAAAAAAAAAAGAAGATGCAGTAACAATTGTTAGTTTCGTGGAAGTTGCGCGAGTCTATACGGGAATACGAAGAACACCGTCCGCAAGGTATTTGTCCGAGAGACGCAAGGCCCACCCTTGTTGCATCACGAGAGAGCCTTTGTCGTTTTCGGAGATCCAGGTGTAGGCAGACGTTGCGGGCATTAATCTCATTATCTGCGGACACCTCTGACGCGTATACGTTCTAAGCATGTTTGTTTCATACGTATAAACGTGCTTCGAAAATATGTCTGCAGAGCCTTGTCATGTTCTGAGCGCCGTTAAAGGGGGGGGGGTGACGATTCGGGTGCAACGTAAGTCTTGCCCAGGACCGTTCGGTGCAAAAGTTTGGTCCAGGAAGTTGCTCACTCTGACACTCTCTGGAACGGTAAAGTAACAGAAACCCGTTTTCGCCTGCGTGTCCTAGTTGTTGCGTAAAAAGAAAAAGATAAATATTGCCATTTCGGGCACCCTCAACTCATCCCAGTCTTCAGGGTCACACCTGGATCGCACTCCTAGTGACGTCATTCGGAGTGCCGTGTAGGTTCCCGTGCGCTCTCTCGGAGGACGCTTCCTCTCCTTCTCTCTGCTGACATTAGCGGGCGTTATGCTGCAGCTTAGAGCCGGCAGAGGTCACATAAGTCTTCTCGCCGTAGTTCCTTCGGCTGCCACTTGCGGCTGCAGGTGGGGAAAAAGCTCGACTTTTGCTTTGCGATTATGCAGCGGAATCGCGACATTTTTTAATGAAGGAGATGTTTTCTCCATCCTCCGGGACACGATAAACAACGTAAAAATAACGAGATGCAACTTCTTTTAATCATAAAATCGTAGCAACCTCCCTTTAAGGCGCCGAGCATAAAAAAAAATACTTTAAAGGAAGCTAACCCCTGTAAAGCTCAGTGGCACAGTTTTGTCGACATCCCTCGTAGCCCTATCCGATTAAAGTTTTTTTTAGTATACTTTGTTTTGAATCGTTTACATAATACAATTTTCGCGAGCTTCCGCGTAACCAAGACTCTAGGATAAAAAATTTTCGGCGTCTCTTTATTTATATTTATTTATTTCTCCAGCGCACGTTCGAATCGGCGATCGCATTATTCCCGAGCCGATCACGCGCAACCGTTTCCGACAGTCTGGATCTCGTCCGCATGTTTCGTAAGTCTGGGCGTATTGTTAGACCCTCCTCGTGCCCGATTTCCCTCCTCGGCTAAAACTGCCACCGTCTTCGTAGCTCCGCGAGGCAATATGTCCTTACAAAACAACACGCGCCACGTCAATGAAATCGGTTTGGTTTTGTAACTGCCACGTTCGCCGCCTCCGAAATATATTGCAGCGTTCGGCGGAGCCTTAAATGAGTTTTATTGCGCGTTCAAAATGATGGCTCACGCTAAAGTAAATTTAGTTCACACTGTGCCGTTCCCTCAAAGCCGGGGTGACACTGCTCATACGTGATACAAGGACAGTTACAATTACAATTTCTAAGGGAGAGCTAAGAATAAAGGTAAAAACTGTTTCTCGCTACCTGCACCACAAAAGAGAGTCCGCAAACACCAGGCAAGCATGAGCGACGAAAACGGGCTCCGCGCGGCAGTTCCCATAGCAACTGACATGCAATACGTCACAGCGTCCGCGGTAGTTGCCGTGGAAACCGCCGCGCCGCGGCCATTTTTGTCGCTCGCGTGTCACCCCCCCCCCCTCTTTTTTACGTCACGGGGCCCATACATCAATTCACTTTTCTCGATAAATTTAGCGGGAAATCGTACGTCACATTATGTACGAATTTAGTTTCCCCGCTAAATTTAGCGAAGAAATGTATGCCACGTGACCTGATGTCAGTTTTCCGCGCTAAATTTGGCGGGGAAATTGATGTCACGTGGCCTAAACACCTTCAGTGTCTCCACTACAATTTACATCAACTGACCCGACGACCCGTGACACGTCGATAAAATGTCCCCACTAAACCTAGCAGGAAAATTAACTTCACGTGACCTATGTACACCAATTTAGTTTCCCCGCTAAATTTAGCGACTAAATTGGCGCCACCTGACCTACGCGCCCAGCTTCTCCGCTGAATGTACCGGGAAAATTGATAATAATAGAAAGAATAAAGGTTATTCTTCACTTTTCGAAACGATGGTGTAATGCCTACTAAGTAATTTTAAACGAGTGCATTAAAAACTGAATGTTACGTATTATAGCGCACTTTGGAGATAAAGGTCGCAGCAATTTTTTGTTCTGCTTTTGTTCTAGGCATATTTTCAGCCTAATCATTCGCCCCCTCCCGTACAATGCAGGGACCCCCGAGTGTTTTATTGGAAGTATATACACCCAAAACGTTTTTAAGCCCTGGTCACACTGCCAATATCATACAAAAAACAGTCTCCAGACTGTTATTTCCTTGCACGACGGTCGGATTGGTCTTACAAAAACTGCCAGTAAACCTGTTCGAAAGTCACGTATGCATGAAGCAAGCATGTTTCGTACATGCTTCAGGCGCATACGTTCGCAGATAATTCATGTCATAGCGTCTGCAGCTCAAATCACGTGTCTCTTGTATCATGTATACGACCAGCATGACTGAAGTGTTATTCAGTGTGAACACTAACACTTCGATCCCAATTCGGAGGGTCCGCGCGCAAATATCGGTTTCTTAACGTATGGCGCTGGGATTTAGTGCAGAGGTGCGGCTGGTGCACGCAACCCTGTCTCGGGCAATCTATATGGCGCCATTTCCCGGGCGACGCAGACGATGTTCGTTTACTTGGGAGACGCTGCCGTATGCATAGAAAAACTTTCGCTAGATCGACTGCTATCGAAACCCGAATCGGCGCGCTCCGAGCGCAGCTTCGATGCATACGCCATCTGTCGGTAGCGTCTCCAAGTCAACGAGCACCGTCTGCGTCGCTCGAGGAAATGGCGCCGTAAATCGCCCAAAACCTGTATTTTTTCCTTTTTTTTAGGGTAATTTTAGTTCGTTGATATTTTATCTTTATGTGTGCACCACCTAGCCGCACCTCTATAGTAAATCCCAGCTCAATACGCTGAGATATCGATTTTTGCTGGCCGTCCAAAGTGAGTTCGAAGGGTTACATAGTGTTCACGCTGCAGTGTGTCAGCGACTTTTGTCGGGACTAGAGTCACTCCAGCAACTGTAAAGCATTCCGATCGTTTTACGATGTAAGTATCCCAGGAAGGTACGAGAATTTCCTGCTACACGTGTACGCCTTTCTTTTTTTATTTTTATGCGAAACGTTTTTTGGTTAGTGGCTCCGGATTTTGTGAAGCCAGATTTCCTGAAGACGCGTTTCGAAAACCGTGGCGCGGGACGTCACATGACTTCAGTTTCCCCGCTAGATTTAGCGAAAAATTGCCCTCACGTGACCTCAACATCAGTTCCGTTTCCCCGCTAATCTTAGCGAGAAAAATGACGTCGCATGACTTCGTGTCACGTGACCAATACAAAAATTTACTTTCCCAGCTAAATTTAGCGGGAAAATTGTCGTCACGCGACCTTGACGCTAATTCAGTTTCACCTCTAAATTTAGCGGGTGTAAATGATGTCAGATAACTTTATGTAACGTGACCTATATACAGAAGTGCTGGCTGCTCCCCGCTAAGTTTAGCGTACAACATTAACGTCACGTGACCTACGCAAATTCATTTTGCCCGCTAAATTTAGCGGGAACATTGACACGTGACCGGCCGCAGCCCGTCATTCCGCATGCAATGGCTCAGAGAATCGCGAAATGCTTGTGCTGTAAGAAGGTTTCCCGTACCCAAAAATAACCGTGGTTTGACGTGACTGTCTTCTCGGTTTTGTGCACTGCTCTAGAGCCAGCAAATTCAGGCCTTCGATCAAAAATACCCGACAAGAGGTATCTGCGAACCAGTAAAAAAACCTGGCACTTCCGGGGTCGGTTGCCAATTGACGCACTAAAAATTAAAAAAAAAAGGCAATGGTATGGAATTGTACATGTCTAACTGTAGGGGCCGTCCCCACAGATGGTGTGAGTTTCCATTTTCGTATGCGGCATATTGCACGCCGTTCGCCGTTTGGAGGCAGGTATAATAAATTCTAGAGCCCCTACACTCTAAAAATACGTTTTTGAAAGGTTCCTCGACGCCCCGAGAATTCTTTGAGCTCGGGAAGAGCGGTTTCGCCTCAACCACTATATCGCACCCTTTGCGCTACTAGATCGGCAACTGAGCGATGAAGAACTATTTCTCATAAAAAAAGAGCTTCAAACAATCCTTTATAAGTTTTTTCACGAAGAACCCTGTTAGGGTGTGTTTAAAATAACTTTTTAGGGTGCGAAATATGAACAAGCCGAAGAACTGCTAAAGCCGGGGTCACACCTGCTTATAAACCACACAAAAGATTTTCTGCAAACACGAGTCACTGCAATATTCGTGGTTCAAATGCCGCGTGCCAAGTTTCACCTTGAACTCATTGCCATGCGGCATTCGAAGCACGGATCTCGCGCTGACTCGCCTTCGAATCTGTATGCAGACTGCTCTTTTGTATGATGTATAAGCAGTGTCGATCCCGGCTTGAAAATGCTCCTACAACCAGTTTTTTTTTATAAGAAACGCACGGCGTGGTTTGGAACATCTCATTATCGCTGCGCGGCCAATCAGCTCGCGGCATCAGCCAATGGCTGCGCCGAAGGACCAATCACGAAGCGAGAGGTGTGAAAATAAGCCACGCCTTGCTTTTCTGATGCTGTCGGCGACTACATTCTAAGGCTGCGTTTTGATGGATGCGTTGCTACCGCATTCACTTGAGAGGGAACCAATCACACTCTACCTGTCCCCCTGCTTCATCCTCTTCTCTACCCAATCAGTTGTCGTCATATCTACAGGGTGTCACAAAAAAAAAGTTTACAGAGTTGTTTTTTTTACCGCAAAAATAAACTAGGCATCGCCGAACGCTCATTCTCCGCCCAAAGGTAGCGCTAGAGGTCACAACCAGATGTCAAAGTTTCAGCCGGATCCGATACCTTGTTCAAAAGTCATAAGTGCTTTTCTGAAAAGTTCAATGGGAAAATGGCGGCCGACGGAGTTTTCGAACACATGGGCTCTATGGCACCATGAACCGAAAACGGGCAAAAATGGGCTCCATTTTCCCATTGGACTTTTCATAAAATCACTTATAACTTTTGAATAAGGTATCGGATCGGGCTGAAACTTTGGCACCTGGCTGTGACTTCTAGCGCTACCTTTGGCCGGAGAATGAGCGTTCGGCGATGCCTAGTTTATTTTTCCGGTAAGAAAAACCCTGTAATTTTTTTTGTGACACCCTGTAGATTTGATACGCTATGGTTACATTCATGTATCCGTGGCTATGAATGCAACTGCATATACCGCTGCCAGTAGAGATATCATGACTGTGATTGGGTAGAAGAGGAAAAACCAGAGTGACTGGGGGTTGCTGCGGGCATGAGATCGGCTCCCTCTCAATTCGATGCGATACCGTAGCATGTTTTACCGCGACAGCGTTAAGGAGCTCGTGTCGCAGAGAAACCGATATCGGTGCGCGACGGGAAAATCCTGATTGGTGGATAGAGTCATGACGTCACAGCCACACGACCTCGCGAGGGAAACAGCCAACAACGCGTTCCACTCTTAAAGGCGAAGCTTAAGCGTTCTCCCGTATTTTTCTTCCTCTTTTACCCAATCTACTACCAATCGAAATAGTCAAATCTCGATGCGATACGCTCGAGTAGAAATTTGACCATTTCGACTGGTAGTAGATGAGCAGAACAGGAGGAAGATGAGAGACAGGGTGCGCTCGATTGGTCCCTGATCGATTTGACGCACTGATCGCATACATGTAAACCCAGCCTTGTATCCGTGGCTATGGATGCGACAGTACCTAGCGCATCGAATTGAGAGTGAGCCGATCTCACGCTACAGTCAACTAGAATAGGAGTAGTAGAAAAATCGGCGTCTTCCAGGTGAGGCGCTTCGTGCAGAACTATACCAGGGGGCGCTGGCGCTCGATTCCCCGGAGCACTTCTGCCAGCGAAGTTTGCGTCAAGCGTGGCTGTTTTTGATCCTGGCGGTTCATTAGTGTGGCCTGTGTAGGCCTTATGAGTGTTGCAACGTCTATGAATTATTGTTTTAAGCTTACTTGGGATATGTAGTGAAAACTGGGGTACCCCTGGTCTTGCACCCTGGCGCGTAGCGGTGCGCATCCATTTTCTTTCTCTTCGGTTTTCATTGCTTAGCGACAAGCCCCGAACCTACGAATAATACCAGTGCCAAGCACTTGACATTCACGAAAACAAAATCGGAAAAACGACCGTAGACACGACAGAAACCATCCGAGAACGTACGCGACGCAGTAGCCATGTCCCCAGTAATTCGACAACAGCGCCACTCGCGGCCGACGTCTACACTTTTGGCTTCACACGGCCGATGGGGAGCCGCCGACGCTTTTCCCACTACCCTATAATTCTAGTTCACTGTATTCACCCGCCGTCAGTCTTTCTGCTTATTTCTCTTCTACCCAATCACAGCCGTGTAATCTCGATTCAAGGCTCTACATACGGTTGCATCCGCGGCTTAAGAAAGCTGGAGCGTCTGCTTTCCTGCAAAGCACTTGTTGGGGGGACCAATCACTGCAACCTCCGGAGGAGATCGGCTAATGACGGGGCTGATAATATCTTTAAAGGTTCCAGGGTGGAGAACCAAAATCAAGATGATTTAAATCGTGATTTAAATCACGCCTGTTTTGCTACGAAAATTTAAAACAAACGTTTCCCGCAACAATAATTCGGAAATTGTTTAATTCTTTCTTTAGCGTTTATTTATTATTTCACGCTTTCCGGGAGCATTTGTTTTGTTTAGGAATAAAAAATAATCAGGCAAGAAATATTCATATCTGGTGAACATGAAAAAATACGGTGCTTTTCAAGGCTTATCATTACGTTAACGTTTTTTGTTTTTTTCTAACTTCCATTTTTTGGAGTTAGTTACCGAAGGTGCTAGCGCAAGCAGATCAACACTCCCCCCCCCCCCCACCCCTCCGGCCAAAAAAAAAAATTAAAAAATAAAGCGTTTGTTTTGACATGGTTGGGCTTACGATAATAAAATGTCGTTTTATTAGACAAAAGCTTTAAAATCTTTCTTGCGAAATATTTTCAGTAATCGGGCGAATCGACCGATCAATCTTCCTCATTTAAAAATACATGTAGTAATAAGGACCCGCTATTTCCCAGCCAAAGTGACTCAGTATCAAATTCGTCTGATATAAAATGGATGAACTTGATTTAATAGGGAAAAAAATACAACTTAATTCTTTTAAAACAAAATAATGACTTTTGTTCACTTTGGTTTAGATTTTGAAAACCGGTCTGCGCTGGACGACGTTCTTTTAGGTTTAAACATATTACCAGCCCCGTCATGTGCCCAGATCCGTCGTATATGTTTGGTTCCCCAAAGTGCTCTGCGGAAGAGCGGACGTTTCAGATGTCTTAGGCTGTATAGTCTGTTTTGCTTTCCATTGATCTAATTTGCACTACGTGCCTTTTTTTTTCCTTTTTGTTTTTCGCGCTCGTATTTTTTTTTTTACTTGACGTTGCGTAGACACATGTCAAGCGAAACAACTTAAAAAAAGAAGACAAAAAAAACAGAAAAGAACATTGTCTCTAACAATGAGCGAACATTCTTCACGACCATACAGCGTCGCGCTTATTAGTTATGCGGTTTTTTATTTTATTTTCTTCGTTATATAAGAATATTGACCCGACACCAGCCCGTCGCGCTCTTTCGAAACTCCCATTAGCATTTCATTACACCAACCCCGTGCTCGGGGTCTTAACTTGTCGATCCCAGAGCGCGCGGGTTTGTGTGTGTCTGTAGAGCCGTCGGCCGTAAAGTCTGTAGCGTATCTTATTCAGCTCACAATGTCCTGTACACACTAAGTTGATAAATGTGTGCAACGTTGCTTCTTGTTTTAATTTTTTTTTTTGCTTCCGAAGAGGATAAAAAAGCTACTGCCCGTAACAAAAAAGCACAAAAAAAGCGGTCATATTTAAATTTATTTTCCTAAGCCCCTCGTTGTCATTCGTGGCGCGTTGGCTGATACCTCTAATGAGGGAACGTTTGACAAGTTTGCGAAGCGCCCGTTTTGCGCCTTGCTAATTATAGCCTTGCCTCATCCCGTGGTCCTTCCAGCTTCCCATTTATGCTCTATGCTCCTCGTGTTCTGCCGCGTTTTGTAGAGCGAGTTGTTTCCTTTTCGTCGCGGTGCGCTTTCTGTGGCCCGTTCGCGAAGAACATGACAGCTCCGATAAGTCGCGGGATATGACAGGCCCGGATCTGAGCGAAAATTCGGGCCGTTGACGAGATATTCAAATGAGTGGGGAGAATATGCGGTGCCGGCGTTGGAGGCATCCATTTTTTTTTTCTCCAAGCACTCCAACTATATGTTTTTTCTACATCTCTTTTTCTTTCTTTTTTCTCTCTTTCTCTTTATTTTAAATTACACATGGGCCTGGTTTGTGTTTTTATTTTTTCGTCGTTTGATCCCGAAATGCTCATCTTAGTTGTATGGTCACTGACATATAAAAAAACGGAAAACATAAATTCTAAAAAAAAACCTAAAAAGCTTGGGACGTTATTTCCAGGGAACAAGGGAAGGATCCAATAAAATTTCAGTTGATTTAATTTATTAGGTAATGTTAAGGGCTTTACATAAGGGATGGGTGGGGAGGGGTGTGATGTAATCAGGGTTATACAAAAAGATACTAAATACGAACACAAACAGAGAAAAAATCAAACAATCAATATGACAGACTTCTGAAATGCAAACCCAATTAAATATGAAAAAAAAAGATGCGATATGCACAGGGTTGAAATAAGAAAATAAAACGTCATTCGCATATTTTGTTTCTCGAATCATATTCAGAGCTTTGTCATTTGCTGGGATCCTTCCGTCGTTCGCTGTGATTGGCTGCCTCCGTGGTCTGCAGGAAAGTGAACTTACATAGTGCAGCTTGTACGGAGCACCTTTCATTAGCGCTCCGCACTGAACGCAATTGCGGCATGAGCGGACAGAATCACCGGAGGGTGAATCACGATACAAGGTGCACGAACCTAAAGGGGCACTAAACCATTTTGTGCGATAGTCTTTTGATAGTCATAACTGAATCTATGGGCTCTAGGCATTGGGGAGAAAAGAACAAAAACAAACATGACATTACAATTATGCGTGACCGATTTCGCTATTAAGATCGGTATGGGTATCAAGTCGTTATCAAAGATCGATAAGCTTGGAACTATCGCTGACACCATAGGGCGCGATCGGACGAGGAGAAGCAGATGAAAAGCCCTTCTCCTCGTCGGATGACGCCATCTGGTGTCAGCGATAGTTCCGAGGAAAGCTATCTCCGATACTGATTTTGATAGAGAAATCGGTCACGCACGAAATATAATGTTTTTTTTATGTTTCTTCATTTGTTTGCGACTATATATGTGTCGTCTAGTCAATGCGTGCGACGTCTATACTCTGTTTCATACTTAGCGTGCAACGCTGTCGAAGCTACTTGCGCGAGCGCGTGGCTTCATCTATGGTTTTGTTTGCGCGAGAGCGCGTGCAAATGATCAACGAGATCAAGCCCCACGCTCGCGCCAGTAGCTTTGACAGCGTTGCACGCTAAGTATGAAACAGAGTATAAATCTCACGTTTAACCTAGACCCGGACAACCGTCGTCGTGCGGAACCAAATGCATTTGTGTTTTCTGTTCAAATCAGTGCGCGAACGTTAAATCCGGATTTGTGCCGGAAAGACACGTTATGTTCCCCTTCTTTCAGCCATGCTCCCACGAGCCGAAAACCCTTCGCGAACAGAGACCGTTTCTCGCTTCCCCAACACGCGCTCCCCACTCCTGTCACAGACCCTGTCACCGCTTCCATAGACGACACAAACGGCACAGCCAGTTAGACTCTTTTGCTCCACGGTTTCCCAAGACTCTCCCCGAAAGCAGGCTTCTACATAGCCGTGTGTCAAACCCATGTCTGTCTGCCCCCCCCCCCCCCCCCCGTCCCTTCTCCTTCAAGCTCTCAGTCGGGGTCGACCGGAGACACTAAAACCCAATCCGACGCTGCTCGACGAAAACGAACGTCACCGTAGACGACGCTAGTCTTCTTACACAACGTCCGACTGCGTTCGAGCGGACTCGTCAGGGAGCGCACGTCAACCACAATTCGCCGCGAAATAGATCTCGCAGGAAGCGCCGGCACCGCGTTGCTCTCCCCGGAGAGGGTTAGAGCAATGCCACCTCAAAGAGAAGGCCTGGGCCTTTGCCCACCAAACGTCATCACCGGTGGACTCACGCAGTGCAGCCTTGCTCGCGTCAGTATCGCCGCCGGCACGTCATGGACCAACGCGTTACATGAACCCAGTTACTTTTTTTCGGTAACAAAGTAACGACCAAGTTACTTTTTTAAAAAAGAAGAAACGAGTAACGTATTTTGGTTGGTTTTTGATGAACCAACGAGTAATCGTATTCAGTTACTTCTTGAGGGGGACAACACAAAGAGCCAACCTAGTTCTCGGCCCAGCTTGCGCATGTAATTTACGCAACAAAAAACGCCATATGGATCATTAGTTGGTGCATAGGTGTACTATTCGCAACTTTCACGGCCTATAAGGGCCGCTCGAGTTCCTATCAAAATGGCTGTCATCTGGATGATCGTCCGAGAACAGCTGAACGAGGTTCGAGCGAAGAGCAAAGATTGTGGAATCAAGGCTGCCAAACCAGCAGCTAAGAAAGCACGCGCGTGCGCACTGCGCGGTCACTTCCGTGACCAAGTTTTCGTGACATCGACCTACCTGCTTTGCACCCCCTAGCAAACGCGGAGAATGACGTAGTTCTACGTCAAAAGATCTGTCCAACGTATGTGACTATAGCCACAGTTATCACTAAACGAACGCGTAGAAAGCAAGGCGTCATTAATGGAGAAAAATAGTGGAAGCGGCTACCGCTTCATAAGAACGACACATTCGAAGTAACGAGAAAATAACGCGCTACTTTCAAGCTCATGTGTAGGGATCTCCAAACCAAAAACGGAAAGCGGGAAGCGTGCACTTTTAGCGGGAAGCAGGGACGCTTCGTTCCGTTCTCCGGTGTGGACATGATTTTTGTCGGAGCAAGACGGAGACACCGGGAGAGGGTGCACGTGGCGTAGGGTCAGTCTTCAGAAAGATGTCACTAATTACCGACCAATGATGATGCCTCTGTCCACCATGCTCCTTCGCTTTCACCTCCTCTCCACTTCCCTCGTCCCTGTGATTGGTTGCGCTCAGTGAGTTTTGTCTCGCAGCTCGGGGTGGGTCGTGAATCCACCAACGATGACGTCATGAGCAGGCCTTGTTTTCAAGGCGGTATTGGTTAGAAGGGGAAAGGGGGGGGGCTAGGACTCCAAGTCACGCGGTTGTGAGGGTTCCCCCAACGTCGGTTGCCTTATCTCTCCGAGTTCTCGGGTCAATATTTGAACGGTGACCATGCCTTCTAGATGCCTAGAGGGGGAACCCTGTGCTCCGCTCGAGGCGCGAAGCCGTACTCCGTTTCGCCTTACGGCGGACCACAGCCGATGCTATACGACCCGTCTCAGCCAATCCAGCGCTGTGAATCTATGTCACGTGACAGGCGCCGCCCCGCGCGTCGCTGCGCCCCTCCAGAAGATCACGTGACGCTCGCGCGGCGTTGGATTGACTTGGACGGCGCGTGGCGCCATCTGCGGTCCTTCCTATGCGATGAAATGGAGCGTGGCGCCCTTCGCGTTCGCGCGGGCTTTGCCGAGACGGCGACAACGACGACGACTGCCATCGTCGCTGTTTGCACTATTTGTTCGTCTTTTTTTTTCTTTGCTTTTATCCTTTTTTTTTGTGCTTGCTTTGGCGGATTCTTTGGTTCTGGCTGGCAACCCTTCGCAACCTGGTTGCCAGGGGCAACCGATTGAGCCCGGTAACTTTGCTTGGACGCGGGTGTTTTGCCTCCTCGCCCTCCTTCTCCCACTGTTAATCAGGGAAGCGGGTTGTTTCGGCTTTGTTTGAGGCGGTCGTCATTCTTCGCACTTTCTTTCTATTTGTATTTGTTTCTCCTATTCGTGGTTGTCGGGGTTGATTGTATGTTCTTTCTTTTTGTGCATTATAACTTTGGCTTACGGTTGCATCACGCGCTCTCGAAGCTGTTTTGGTTGTTTAAAGGGGATGGAAGGCTATGAGCTAACCTTACGAGGTGAAACAACTTATTGCTCTTCTGTTTCTGTTCGCTGTTTTCTTTGCGGAGAACGTACCTTAGTTTATTATTGACATAAGCATCTTGGGGTTCTTTAATATTGAAGACTTGTAAACATCGCCAGGCGTCTAATGTTGTGCGGTAAACTCTCAATGTCCCCTGCATGCCTAATGGATAGTCACCCGAAGGAAAATTTCGAGAGTGCATTGATGTTTTGCTTTCATCCTGATATGTAGACCTTTGTTTTATGGACTGGATGTGATATTTTTCACTGCACCACTAGGAAGGGTTAGGGCTGTTCGTGCGGCACTCAAGATAGGGCAAATAAATCAATTCTGAGAACCTTAGTATCGCCCAGAGGGCCAATGAGACAGCGGCACTGACTGACAAGAAGGCTGAAGAACGAATCACCACGCAAGAAATGCGAAGCCACACCCCAGCATTTTTTTAAAGCTGTCATTGGCCACACGATGCACTGTGAGCGCCATTCATTAATCACCATTTCTTCCGTTCACGAAAAAAAAAGAACTACCACAAGCACGTTAGCGAACACCCTTCTCATTGGTTCGAGTGATGAAATGAATAGAGGTAACGATTTAGGGGACAGTCTTCAAAGAGGAGACGATACGCAGAAATAAATGGACTTCCACCCGAAATGGAGTGTAACTAATTCCCTCTAAGCTACAGGTGGCCGTTGAAAGAAATCCTCCTGGTCCGGGAATCGATCCCGGGACCTCTCTCCGAGACTAGAATCCGTTTCACCGCAAGTCCGACCGCAGTTTGCACAACAATCCGAAGGAGTAAATCAGACAGCGCCAAATTAAGCCTCGTCATCGTTGTCTTTGTTGCTTCTCGGTCAACATTTAAATCAATCACGCACGAAAAAAAGAGCAAAAGATCACAGAGTGTGCTGCGAATGACAGCGATAGCTGCTGCGTTGTGGAAAGGCGTGCCACGGAGATTTGCCTTCAGGCACAGTGTGGTGTTTAATTTTGCGATGAGTTCTTACTTCCTTGCTTTCAGTGGGATCGATGCAGCAGATGTGTGTGATGAGATAAGTGCTTTGGTGGACAAATAATGCGAGATGTTGCATGTGTTAAAAAGAAATGTGAAAACGTGTTTTTTTCTTAAAAGTTTTTTTTTTTAGTACGTGAGTACTCGTGATTGCGAATGTGGTGGATGAGGCGAAAGTAGTACGTACGCGCGCTGTTCTGATGAGGCGCGGAGAGCCCCCGAGAACGGAACCTGGGCGGCGGCTGTCGGGAGGCGAGGGAGCGTGTCCGTACAGCGCGACCACGTGGGTATTTCGCAATGGCGACTGCCAGAGTTTGGGGGGGGGGGGGAGTGGGGGGAGGGGTTAGCGAGAGAAAGCCTTGTCACAGTTGGCCTGTGTGTGAGGAACGACGGGGAAGGGGAGAGCAGTGCCTCTATTATAGAATGGGGTCTTACGTTCGTATACGAAATTTTTTATTTATTTTTCTTTTGCCGGGAGGGGGAATTTACAGTTACAGCTTAAAAGGCACATTCACTGTGCGTGATTGGTTTAGTAGGCGATTGCAAACGCACAAAGACAACGGGCGCTATGGCGATGCACTTTTTGCGATGCTCGATTTGCTTCATAGGGCCGTAACGAAGGCAGCGGTCGAATTTGTGAAACAGAAAATAGCGGAACGCTCTACCAACTGAGTTACCGATGTTAACGGTTGCTATACCAGTCTCGACTGCATACGCCGCAAAAGTGAGCTGGGGCGTTTAATGCTTATAGATAATGGGGTATGTCCCCAAGGGGCAGAATACTTACCAATGAAAACTACAGGTCAATGATTCTAGTGTTCGGAGCGCATTGTGGGCCGCCATGCGTGCCGGGCGGCGGGGATCTTCCGAAAGAGCGCATTTCGCGGTGCGAGCGCGTTCCGATGTCACCGTGGACGTCGCGTTCGGCGCAAACGATGATTGATTGGTCCCCGACGATGCGAGCACATTATACAACGTGAATACGGGCCCCTCCTCCCTCGGAGGCACTACATCAAATTGTGGAAAGTGGAAGTCCGACCAAGGCGGAGCGGGACTTTCTGCCCTTTATACACTCGTCCGCTCATTAATGTTGGCATAGCATAAATATGCACACGCCTACTATCGGTTCGCACGAACTTGGACTGTATACCTAACGCTACTATATGCGATGGAGCCAATCGGGCAACACAAAAAAATGCATCGTCATGGCGCTAGTCGTGTTTGTGCGATTGCTATACCAGCACTAATCACGCGCTGTGAGTGCGTCGTGATTCTGCGTTTTTTGTGTGTGTGTGATTGGTTTAATTAGTGATATAGTGAGCGAGCAAACAGCGACGAGTGCCATGACGGTGCACTTTGGCGCCGGTCGGATATAACCTGAAACGGAGTATAAATGAGTTCCGAGTAGGATTTCCAAATTTTGCTAACAAACTGAGAAAAATAAGCCGATGTGCGTACATGCGCGGAATTTACGCGGTATGCATGGCTTGCACATGACGTCATCAGATCAGCGGCCATCGTAGTGGCCTTGCCGCTGAGTGCGAACCGTCTGCGGCGCATATTTCGCACCACCTTTCTTTTTCTTTTTTAGACGCTTTGCAACAGCTGTCTGTGCATGTGCGCCGCCATAACCGACCTTCAGTTGTTGTTTTCTCTTATTCGCTTACTTCACTTCATGATTACTGCAAAAGGTCAGGTAATTGCCATTTTTGAATCTATTGTGTCCTTCTTCCCAGCATTGGCCTTTGTGGAAGTTCGCCTGTTTCAGTGGCTCGGTATCTCGTTAAGGCAAGAGAAGGTCAGCAATGGCGGCCGTAATCTGGAGCGTGTGTAAAGCGCCTATACCGATAGTTTTTGTTCAGAAATGCTTATGTTTCATATGGTACCCCCTCTATGTAATACTCCCTCGGGGCCTTTGAAGGTAATTTAATTAAATAATTAATTAAATAAACAATATTTGTTTTTGTTTTTGTTTTTTTTTTCAGAAGGGACAAGTAGTAATGACCCAAAGTGACCTTCAGGACGGGGCGATGACACCACAGATGACGTCACGTGCAAGCCATAAATTTCCGGATAGTTAATTTTGTTTGGAAATAAGAAACGCGTGCAACATAGATTGTGAAATGTTTTATTTGTTTTAGGAATTCAGTGTGCCTTGATGTACCTCCCGATGTGATTTCCTTCCATTTAAAGGCATATGCCATAATGTGGTACGAATGTTTCAATGACTTCTTCTAGAAGTCTGCCGCGCGAGTCCTTAGCAAAAATATTTGACCTACGTCGCGAAAGTCGATTGTGCTACTGAAGTTTCTCCTAACCGTTTAGTGATGTAATGATTTCGAAACTGACGTCTGTTACAAGATCAGAAGTTGTAAGGCTTATGTTTCCTCCACAAATCTGTTTGTTTGTTTTTTGTCAGAATATAGACCAGTGTTTTAAATTCTAGCCACCAGCGATGAAAATGGAAAATAATAATCTCAAAATGCAGGCTCTTGTGAAGAATGGGGCTACGCATAACACAAGACTTTCGCTTTCTACAGCACTCTTGGCATCGCTGTTGTTCTTGGAGCTTCGTGACTATGCATTTCTGACGTTCTTGCACTACGATATGTGCGAAAGTTTTCTAAAAACAAAACGGAATCTTGCAAGAAGCGCAGCCCTCCTACTGTGTCATAGCGTCAGCATAAACAAACATGGCGGCGCCCAAGGAAGCAATGTTGCATGTTGCATATACTGCTCGGCGACGCATTATTAACGCTCGGTTGCCCTTAACTAAACATTGTTTTTAAACCGGTATTCACACCAGTCCTTCGTTCATTAGGTTTAGTCTATAAGCTTCGCCAATTAATTTGTCGATGATTCTTTCATGGTCTGCATGATTTGACAGTTGTCGCATTCGAAATATTTTTCACAGAGTAGGTACAACAGACTCGGCAGGCCGTCCTATCGACTATTCCAAAACTACTTAAAATCACTAATCGAAAAAAAAATCCCTGTCTCACAAAATGGAGTCGGGGTGTTACCAATGGACGAAGAAGCACAAGTGCTTGTGTGCCACTTCGGTTCAGACATTCAATGTATGCCATTTCCAGTAACAAGAGTGCTGATATGCGTAACATAATTCAATACGCAAGGAAAATTTGAAATGTTTGATTAAGACGGTAATTAAAACAAACGAGTGAATGGGATTCTTGATTATATTGCTTGATTGTCCGCTTTCACTTTTGTCGTCTGCATCAGTGATG
Organism: Ixodes ricinus; assembly: GCA_037355805.1. NCBI lineage: Eukaryota > Metazoa > Arthropoda > Arachnida > Ixodida > Ixodidae > Ixodes > Ixodes ricinus. Next base: position 33,591 of record JAZHYW010012659.1, on the reverse strand, counting down.
TTTTTTTCTTGTGTGTGTGTTTGTGGGGGGGGGGGGGGGGTAGAGGGGCTGGTGGGGGGGATTTTGAGTCGTACAGGTCTCTCGCAGCAGACGAGCGTGGTTTTCACTCTTTATTCTTTATTCATTTGGCTCCTGCAGCGCCGGTACCGGACACACTGAATAGGTTTTCAGTATTCAGTGACACTAGCCGGTACGGTATTATTGCGGAAAAGGAACAACATTAAAAACAACTTGTCACAATATTCGGCACAAATCGTAACTTCATCAAGCGCATTCCGGTCCTTGACTGATTTAAGAGTAGAATAATTTCCTCAGAGCTCCTTCGCCTCGGCCCGCGTTTGTCACGGATTTTGTGCTATCATCTTGGCGATGAGAAAAGCGATTCTGTGTTAAAAGATAAAATGAGCTGTTTATACAGGTGGCTTTATGAGTAATACTATATACAACCTTAATCCATGCGCCGAAACTCGTATTAACACAAGCCTAGTCTTCTTTTTTTTTCTTCTTCTCCTTTTTTCGTATTATTGACTTTTGAGGATCAGTCGTACTGGCTCAGGACTAACCGAGAGGCACGATTCTCTATTTTCTCCCAAACAGGAATGTTTTTTTTATACTTCTTTTTTGTAACTGGTTGCTAATGAGATGGGCAATGGAATAAAGGGGCGATGATGATAATAATTAATACAACGTAAAGCCCCATATTTTGCGTCCTCTTTTGGGTCTTCATTTCCCCTCGTGAGTGCGTGTGTGTGTGTGGGTAGGGGGGGGAGGTGTGTGTCAAGGGGAAACGTTATCGACCTGACGTGATACTCGCTCTTTCGTCGCGCTTGCTATGGACGTATTCACTGGCGTCATATCCGTCGCGCTGATGCTGAGTACTGCTGATGGAGCTTCACGTTATGCATGTACCGCACGCCATGAAGAGCGGTCTAGGCGTAAGGCACGTTCTAGCTGCGCTCTACAGTGCCTCAAGGGTAGCGGCCATGAATCGCCCTATACTGCATGCACCATGATGTATGCAGAGTGCTCGAGCATGAGCCCTGTAAGGAGCACGCTGGCACAAGCGCTGGACTAGAGCAGCTGTCAACGCTGTGAGCTCGAGCTGCTTCTCTGCGGTACAACATAAGGTGAAACGGAGTATACCAGCATACAGTTTTTAACAGAGCAAAACGATAGCGTGATGACCTCGCAAGCCCGTGATGATTCGCGCGACATCGCGTGACCTCCGATAGTATGCTTGCTTGTTGCTCGTGAAATCCATGTCACCTCACGAGGGCCATCACACGGTGTTACCATGATGGTTAGATTTCGTGGATTTGTTTCAACTATTTCGCAATTTTTGTATCACGCCTGTTCGACTACATGTTTCTATGTCGTGCCCCGTTTTGTGAAAATTATTATTCTCGCCCCCAAGATAATATTGTGTCTACATTCCCACAGAGAGTCTGATTGAACCAGTCACCGTAGTCAAGGGAAATTCCTGGGGAGTGACAGGGCCAGAAAAGTGTGTCGTCTTAATTACACGACGCCTCTGCGCACGAGGTGAGCATGTGAAGCGTGTTGCTCTGTGTTACGTGGCAGTCTTTAAAAACTATTTTTTGCGTACGTTTTTAATCGACTTTCCTCCGCAAATTACGGTGATGGACTTTCCCAATGATCTGCGGCAAGCCAATTCACTGTACTCTCTGGAGTGCATTCGGGTTAACTGCGTCTTGACCTGGGTCCCTAGGTATATGGGTTTCGGAGTCTCCAATGTTCCAGCGCTGATTAAACTTTTAGTTCAAGCCCTTTTTTTTAAATAATTTCTTGAAGGGCCATTTCTCCGTTAATGCAATACTTCCTTCTCTTTTGCGTACCGTAAGAAACTGGACGCTGAGTCCTTTTTTTCTTGGTCGAAGCTGGTTCATTGCTAGCCTCTTTTTGGCCAGAGTTCACCCAACATGTGTCGACACGACCACCATCCCCCTATGCCCAAGCCCCCTACCCCCATCCCCCAAAACACACACACACACACACACACACACACACACACACACACACACACACACACACACACACACACACACACACACACACACACACACACACACACACACACACACACACACACACACACACACACACACACACACACACACAAACAGACATGTGTCAAACAAGCTCTGTCCAGACAGCACCTAACATTTCAGTGCCGCTGACCCGCTACACTGTTGAGAACTACATGGAGAAAGACGGAGACTGTTTGTGATAGAAAGAGCGAGAAAGAGAAAGAAAGATACGTGCTCGCGATTCACGCCACCGTCGGAGTGAAAACCGCGTCCACGCGCGATGTCGTAACCATTCAAAGTCCGGCCCTGACCCAACATCGACAGACAGGAACGCCGACAGAAAAAAACGAAACAAAAAAAGGCTTCTTGGGCATTCAGGTCGGGGTCTCGTCGACTCGCTATCAGGCACGAACACGAAGCCCTAAAACATCCCTTTTCTTCGCTTCCCTCTCTCCCTCTCCTCTCTCTCCCCCTCTCTTGGAACCGAGTCACCGGGTACGAATATACGACCTGAGTGTTCCTGATAAAACGCCGGACGATTCCGCCCTCTTTTTTATGCGAGGAGACGAGCCAGGGCTAAACTCCGTCTCCCTGTAACTTAGCAGACGGCCAAAGCTACGGTCCCGGCGAGCCAATCAGCGCGTCGCAGCGAAATACGTGACTGTACTCTCTCTCTCTCTCACTAGTTGCGAATATTGAGTGATGGGCTCAACTCCGAGGGTAGAAAAAGTGACGTATGGGACACGCAAGAAGGCCCGGGTAACAGGGGATCTCCCCTACCCCCTTCTCCAACTGCTTGGGCTACGCGCAGACCTGTGCTCGTTACTCGAAAAAATATAATGGAATACGATCACAAATTACCGAGCCTCAGATGTAATGGATTACCGTTACAAATCACTTTCGCTAAAAAGTAACGGATTACTTTACTCATTATGTTACAAATTACTTTCTCGTTACTTTTTCTGTACACCTATCCAGAAAACAAAAGAAACAATTTTGATATTTTTCGAAAATGTTCAGCAACACTATACTTTTCCTTTCTCATACGCCCGTAGTATGATAGTCTTTGTCAAAGTAAAATATTCATATTTAAGAGGAAGAGTGTAGGTGCACTCCGTTCACCTGTAAGCTGGAGCTTACAGGTGAATGGAGCTCCAGCTTACAGGTGGAGCTCCATTTTCTTGGCTCCAAGCAATGAACAAGAAATATACTCAATCCTTAAATCTTTATCTACAAACACCGCAGCTGGAGAGGACGACATCAAGGCTATACCAATTATAGCTGTCGCAGACCTTCTTGTGTTTTCCTCTGCAGCATATATGCAATAACGCATTAGCAACGGGCATTTTTCCTGATGGCATGAAAATTGCAAGAGTGGCTGTTCTACACAAAGGAGGCTCCTTTGACAACATTAACAACTATAGGCCTATATCTGTACTTCCTTTGTTTTCAAAGGTTCTAGAATTTCTTATAAAAAAACGGTTTTCAAAGTTTTTTAGTGAAAGGAATGCTTTTGTTACTCAGCAATACGGTTTTTTACGGAGAATAAGTCAACCGAAATGGCTCTACTTAGCATCAAAGAAAAAATACTTAATAATTTTGAAAACAAACATTTCACTATTGGAATGTTTCTGGATTTCAGAAAGGCCTTTGATTCGATTAAACATGATATTTTGTTCTATAAATTACCGTTTTATGGAATAAGAGGTGTTGCTTTAGATTTAGTTCGTAGCTACTTATCTTGTCGACTACAATATACTAGTCTTAATGGCTACAGGTCCAAGTTAGAACAAATTTCGTACGGTGTCCCACAAGGGTCTATTTTAGGTCCTCTCTTTTTTATTATTTATATTAATGATATCGTACGTATACCTAAAACTCCTGAAATAGTTTTGTATGCCGACGACACTAGCTTATTTTTCTCTGGCCCATGTCTGCGTGATCTTGAAATTTCTGCTAATACATGGCTGAGCGAGTTATCGTCCTGGCTAGACTCCAATCAGCTTCAGTTAAATGTTACAAAAACTAAATATATAATTTTTAAGCCGCGAAGTAAACCGGATGACTGCGAAATTATTTTAAAATTCCAAGACTCTCCGATAGAGCGTGTCACTATCTACAAATTTTTGGGAATTCTCTTCGAAGAAAATTTAAGCTGGACTCCACATGTAAATAAAATTCATGCAAGCATCTCTAGATCTATTGGCATTTTATACAAAATAAGAACACTTGTCCCAGGCTGGTTAAGACGTCAGTTGTATTATTCACTAGTTCATTCCCACCTTCATTACTGTCTACTAGTCTGGGGTTCAACGACTAAGACAAATATTGATAGACTGTTTGTTTTGCAAAAAAGAGCAGTACGTTGTATTGAAAATCTTCAGCGCACCGACCACACAACGCCGTTTTTTCTAAAACATAGCTTCCTTAATATTAGTCAGTTATTCCAGCTTAAACTTTCAATCTACATTTTTAATGAGTTCAATCGTGACCAGTCCACTTTTTTGACGCATTCCTTCCTAGAAATATACAATACAATCTTCGGTATGACTCTTATAGAATACCTTGGTCAAGGACGAATTACGGACATACTCAATTAGCGTACTTAATTCCTGATTTCTTAAATAAACATCCGGCCGTAAGAGAAATGATTCATGAATGCGGCTCAAAGCATACCTTTAAAAGAAATATAAAACGGTACCTTCTATCATGTCCCATTGAATGAATGTTTTTAAAAAGTGTTTGTATCCAATGGTTGAGCTTCATTTATTCTAGTGCATCCTATGTCCCCGAAAATTGTTATGACATGACTACTGTATAAGTTATGTTGTTTTGATCTTTATTTGTGGGCCGTTCTGTTTCCCGTGGTTTCTGTGTTTATATTACAACGTGTCGTACTATACGCTGAGCAATGTAAACTGGTGATAGGGCCAAGTCAGGCAGAACCCATCTGCCTTTTGCCTTGTCATCCGAGACCTTGTGTCCAATTCAATGAAACCAATTCAATTCAATTAAAAAAAGGCACCGAAAGCTGCTACCACACCCGCCATCCCGCTAGCTTACGACCTCCGGAAATGATCCCTGGAATCGTGCAGACAAAGCTAGCGGAGCACGTGCTCAGTAGCAGCGTCTACCTCCGCTAGGAGATGCGGAGCTAAAGAAGCGATCTACGAAAGCTCCCTTTTGACTCGGGTGTTTCGCCTGTTATTCACAAGAAAAGAAAAACTTGGTTTTAACGTTACAATGTATAGCCAATGCAGAATGCAGGTGTCCCAGCTTACCTGGATGTGTTTGCATAGATTAAAGTTTGCTGTTCTTGCTGATCACAATGCGTGTTTTTTCGCAAGCAAAGTATGCACTGAAACTCTAGGTTCGTTCTCTTAATGCCCTGAATTTTGAACATCTCATTAAGAGATGGACACGAGATGTTCAACATCTCCATCTCATTAAGAGATGGAGACGACGGACACTCCATGACCGAAAACCCGACCAGTGTTCATCGGTTCTACTTTCATACCAATATTCGTGGAGGCAAAGGGAGGGAGGGCATAGAGAGCGAGAGAAGCGGTGGCCATCGGTCTCACAAAACAATACAGGATCACACCACTTTCACGCATTCTCTCTCTCTGTCAGCACTCCTTACATGGCCGAACCTCCCCCCCCCCCTCTTTTATGTTGACAGTTGACCGCAAAGTGAGGAGTGGATTCGATCCCCCTGCCCAGACAAGTAAACCAAAAGAAGTATCGTCCGTACCCTCGAAGACGATGCTCTTAGCCTCGCGCCAGGCGCTTTTCAGCCGTGCCTCAAGGGCGTGCTATAATAAAGTAGCGCACATCAAAGACAAAGACAATTCGACCCTCTCGCGCGAGGCTACATCGTCTGTTACGCGAGTTGTGAACCCGCGAATCGAGGTGGTACGGACCCGCGTTTGCTGTCTGTGCAGGTGGCGGGAGACGTCGAAGAAGTTGGAAAGGGTGAAATGGTGTAAAAGACAAAAACAAATGAACACGAAGAGCTTTCTCCTGCCCGGGAGAAGAAGAAAAACACGATGGAAGGCGACGGAGAGCCTACTCGGCGTTATCTTACTTGATCTTTGTCTTTGGATTTACATGCCTTAGCCCGTTTTTCTAGTGGTTCTAGTGACCGGTCATACAAAAAATAGTGTTTTCTTTTCGGCTATTCTCCCCTCCCTGATGTTTTCTATTTTGTTGAACTTGCTCTCTTTATGCTGCTGGATGTTCTGCTCGTATTGCTGCAGTTACTGTATTATGCTCATATTTTTCAAAAGTAACGAGTAATTAAAGTAATCCGTTAGCAATCTTTGTAACTAAATTACATTACAAATTACTTCCGAAAAAAGTAACGTGGCAGTTACAAAATTACTTGAAAAAGTAATGGATCACAAGTAATTCGTTACTTGTAACGGATCACTTCCCAAGAAGTCTGGTACGCGCTCCCTGCCCCCGTGCCTTCGGTAAGGACTGTCAGGTGCTTCGCGCCCGGCGCTCAGATTGGCTCCAAAGGGCCGTGGCGTTCGCTCTTTGCGAGGTTACGGTGAGGCGGACTCGTACAGTGTAGTATACCTCGTGACGACCAGCAGCCGCATGCTGGGGAGATCCAAAAGGGAACTCCGACTCCGGACTCGTCCGATAAGAGGATGCTGATAAGGAGGCGGGCGCGCGATGCGTATTTTAGTCGCTGCACCCTTTCTTTCTTATCTTGTTCTTCCCCCTCTTTGAAGTCACCGAGGCACTGGGCCGAATTCCGCAGAGCTTCTTTTTTGGTGGTCCCGCATCTGCTCATTCGTTCTTTAGACGGTGAGGGGGGGGGGGGGCGGGGGGGTCTGTCTATGTCTCCCCCCTCTCCCTTATTCGTTGCGTTCGAAATGAGTTCAAGTGGGGATAGGAAATCGAAACCGAGACGCAAGAGACGGTGATGGCGCAATCGATGTGGTCTTTCGTCTGTTTGGAAACGATAGGGAGGTGTCCCCCTATCGTTTCCAATGCAACAACGCCGGTATTTTTCTTATTTTTTTTTTAGTTTAGTGTTTATTTTGGGGTGTTTTCAACGATCCCAACCGGTCGCCTCCGATTGGAGTCACATCGCAGACAAGCCCTTGTCACTGTGCTGCGGGGCTTGGGTAGCTCTAGTGCGGCGGGGGTCCGGTGTCGCAGGCGTGGTGCCTTCTTCTTCGCCCTGGTAGGCTTGCTGCAGGCACGGCCAACGGCGCGCAAACGTCTGCACCGACGGAGGCGGCCCAGTTCCGACGTCTGCGTGGGTCCGCTCCAGCAGCCAGGTCCTTCACGTTCGGGAGCAGTGGTGCCAATATTGGGGAGGAGGAGCGACCGTGACGCCCCAAGCGGTTAACTTTAAAACTACATGGATGGGGACAACAAATACAATGACTCAGCGCTCGGCCGACTTAACCGAACGCGGCTTCAGCGTTCGGCTGGAGTTCGTGTTCTCCGGTGACGGGGAGGAGGGGCTCTTTCGTTTCCACTCCGGCCTGCATGAACAATACAGCATGTACGGTCCCAGCTCAGCACAAAAGCCGAAGTGGGTCAAGCTCGCATTCTGTGAGGATAGATCCGGCACTTAACGTCGCTTCCTCGATTGTTAGTATTTTTTTACATTAAACTGTGCCCCGCGCTGTATTGTAGAAGATGACATGGACATGCCCATAAGGTCTCTGGGCATGTGCACATGCCTTGTGTAGGCGAGACATGTTACAGTGGTAAACATTGAAAAATAATTTAAACCACGACCTCCTTTTTTAAAGAATTGATTTCTGCGACACTGTATGAATTCATTTTTCATTTCTGCCAGATGACATGGGCCCAGTAAACTATGCACAACTATTAAAAAATGATATATATATATATATATATATATATATATATATATATATATATATATATATATATATATATATATATATATATTGTGAGGGTGATAAAGAGTGATTTAATGGCGTAGATGATTCGCTGCCATACACTGAGCAATGCTCTGAGTTGCCACTGAACCGAGCCAAGTGCACGCGCTTGACAATCTTCTCTCGGCACCTCGTCGTCTTCTATCCAACACTTCCCCCGGCGGTAGAAGGGCCGGCCACCGGCACTGGCGTCTTCAGACGTGGGGTGCATGGTAATGTTTCATTCGTGATATATGAACAATATCACGTGATTTGGTGCGATTATCTCGGGGAGGTGCGACGGGCTCTACTTCGTAGGATGTAGAAGAGATGCGGCGAAGTATACGAAAAGGGCCGACATATTTGTGGAGCAACTTTTCGCATTTTCCTTGTTTACGAATTGGTGTGGCGAGAATAACTTGATCGCCAACTTCGTACGTGGTGTCGTTGTGAGTCTCTTCGTGTCGAAGCTGCTGTTGCTGCTGAGATTGGAGGGTTGTGAGACGCGCGAGTCGTCTAGCATCGTCGGCACGGCCGGCAACCTCCGAAGGATAAGATGACCTCGGAGAATCAGGCACAAAGGGCAATACGGTGTCAAGAGTGGTGGCGGGTTGACGGGCAAATAGCAGATAATACGGCGAGAAGCCCGTCGTGGCCTGACGAGCGGTATTGTATGCGAAAGTAACGTATGGAACAATAACGTCCCATTGTGTTTGATTTTCTGCAACGTATATGGATATCATTTGCGACAGCGTGCGGTTGAATCGTTCTGTTAGTCCATTGGTTTGCGGGTGGTAGGCGCTGGTTAGTTTGTGAACTGTGTTGCATAGGCGGAGAAGCTCGTCGAGAAGTTTAGCAATAAATGGGGTGCCCCGATCACTTATTATTGCTTGAGGAGCTCCATGTCGTAGGAGGATCTGGTGCAGAAAAAGTTCGCAGCCTCTTGAGCTGTTGCGGCTGGGACGCAAGCCGTCTCGGCGTATCGGGTTAAGTAATCCACGGCGACAATTATCCACCGGTTATTCCTTGCAGACATGGGGAAGGGACCCAAGAAGTCAATTCCAAGTTTTTGGAAGGGTCGATCGGGCGGTGTAATGGACTGAAGAGGGCCGGATGACTGCGTGGTGCGTGTCTTGTGCATCTGACAGGGGTGGCATGTCCGAATGTACTTATTGATGGTGCGAAACATGCCTTGCCAAAAGTAGCTTGCACGTACCCGGAAGTAGGTTTTTGCAAAGCCGAGGTGTCCTGCGATAGGGTCGTCGTGGTGAGCTCGCACAAGGTCTTGTTGGAGGTTTCGAGGAACAACGAGCAGCCAGGTCCGTCCATGTGGCTCGTAGTTTCTTCTGTATAGGATCCCATCGCGAAGAGTGAAAAGGCGAGCTCGGTGTTGTGTACGCTTTGTGGCGGAACCAGGGATCCCCATCAGGCAATCAATTAAAGGTTTCAAAGTGGTATCGGATGCTTGGGCAGATGCGATGTCGATAGTATCTAATACAGTGATGGGAGACACGGGGCCAGTAGGAGCTTCAGGTGAAGTGTCGCAGGGCAACGGACAACGTGAAAGGCCATCTGCATCAAGGTGCCGCTTTCCGGATTTGTATAAAACAGTGAAACTGTAATCCTGAAGCTTCAGCGACCAGCGTCCAAGGCGGCCAGTCGGATCTTTAAGGCTCGCAAGCCAGCATAGGGCGTGATGGTCAGTAACAATTTTAAAGTGTGTACCATATAGGTATGGTCTAAATTTCAAGATCGCCCAAATGAGCGCTAGGCATTCACGTTCTGTGATACTGTAATTTCGCTCACACTTGCTGAGAGTTCGGCTGGCGTACGCAATAACGCGAGGACTGCCGTTTACATTCTGGGCGAGGACAGCTCCGATTCCATATCCGCTAGCGTCCGTTCGGATTTCTGTCTCTGCCCCCTGTACAAAATGACCGAGAATTGGGACCGATATCAAGGCATGTTTGAGAGACTGGAATGCTGCTGCTTGTGTTGAGCCCCATTGAAATGTGACGCCGTTCTTCAGCAGCAGGTTAAGTGGTTCGGCGAGATCGGAGAAACGGGGTATAAATTTGCGGAAGTAGGTGCAAAGTCCTAGAAAAGCCCGGATATCTGTCTGGTTTTTGGGTATGGGGAAGTCGGAGACAGCTTGAACTTTGCCTGGGTCTGGGCGGATCCCTTCGGAACTGACAAGGTGGCCCAGCACTTTGAGTTCCTGAGCTGCAAACTTGCACTTTTTCGAGTTCAATTGCAAATTAGCGGCACGAAAGCAGTTTAAAACCTGGCGGAGACGGCAAAGGTGGTCGGAGAACGTTGCGGAAAAAACGATGACGTCGTCGAGATAGCAGAGGCAGGTGTTCCAGGTTAGGCCGCGGAGTATTGTGTCCATCATTCGTTCGAACGTCGCTGGAGCATTACATAGCCCGAAAGGCATCACATTAAATTGGAAAAGACCGTCTGGGGTGACAAATGCAGTCTTCGGCTTATCCGTTTCAGCAACCGGGATTTGCCAATAACCGCTACGTAGGTCTAATGAAGAAAAGAAGGACGAGCCTTGAAGTGCATCCAGCATATCATCGATGCGAGGGAGGGGATAAACGTCCTTTTTGGTGACCTTGTTCAGGCGCCGGTAGTCAATACAGAAACGCCACGAGCCGTCTTTTTTTTCACCAGAACCACAGGAGACGACCAAGGGCTTGTTGAGGGTTGTATAATGTCGCTCTTTAACATATCGGTCACGTGGTCTTGGATCACTTTACGTTCTGCAAGGGATATACGATATGGACGGCTTTTTATAGGAGATGCCTGGCCTGTGTCGATCTGATGGTGCACTTCCGATGTCTTTGAAAGCGGCGATCGGTTGAAGTCAAATAAATCACTATATGTCTGCAGGAGATCGACCAGAGCGTTTCGTTGGTCTGTATGCAAATTGGTGTCAATCATCTGCTTTGTTAGGGCGGTCGAGTACACATTCTTTGAAATTGATGGCGGGATAGGAATGGAATTGTCATTTAACAAAGTACTGTAAATTTCGTGCTGGTAAGTTCGAATGATCGCGATTGCAGTTCCTCTAGGTAAAATAATTGGAATGGCTGAGGCATTTGTAAGGTACAAATTAACACGGTTTCCAATGACGGCTACGGTGGAGTAGGGTACAAGCAAGCCCTTCTGCGTGAAGCTGGTAGGCAGCGGCTCAACAAGTCCGTAAGTGTCTTGGAAATGCATATTGGACGCGAGTGTTACTGCACAAGCAGTTAATGGAGGCAGGTTTATATCAGTTGTAGTTCGGAGGAGAACGGGATGCGAGTCAGGATTATCTTTGGTATCGGAACAGTTCAAATGGAGCTGGCGCTCGCCGCAGTCGATTACGGCATCCGTTGATGCCAAGAAGTCCCAGCCTAGTATTACATCGGCAACGCAGCTGGAGAGAACTGTAAAGATGACAATGTAACGATTTGCACCAATGATCACGGAGAAGGTTGAACATCCGAGAGGTTGAACCAATTCTCCATTCCCCATACGTAAGTAGCGACCGGGTGCTGGCGTCATCACTTTCCGCAAACGTCGGCGAAAACTCTCAGAAATACATGATCTAGCGGCTCCAGTGTCGACGAGGGCTATGAGGTTTTGTCCATTAATTTCAACAGCAACAGTAGTGGGGCCATCAGTCGGAGGATTTATATAGCAATTTGTTACTGCAGCCTGACCTCCTGGGGCGACGCAGGCTGCTGGCTTCAGTTTGACGTCTGGTTGGTTGGGGCGGCGACGTTGAGGGGCGACACCGAACGCTGTCGTCGAGGGTACGGAGACGGAGATCGGCTTCGGCGGCTGTCGCGATGTGAGAAGGGGGCTTGACTTTGAGGCTGGTTGTCAAAGGGGCGAGCGTCGTCATCAGTAAAATAGCGTGGGCGAGGTTCAGGGAAGCGTCTATACTCGTTGGCATTCGATTGTCGGCGGCAATATCGGGCGATATGACCGGGTGTGCAACAGTAGAAGCAAATGGGTCTGTGGTCTTCAGTCCTCCAAATGTCGCACTTTCGGCGAGGGGTGTGTGGTCTCGACGTGAGTGGGGATTGGTGCGGTAGGCAGAAGGGTTGCGGGTCGTGTGGCATTGAGCATACCAGGGCAGGTGCGGGCGGCGCAGAGGTGCATGTCGGGGTCGCTGGTGTAAATGAACCCAACGCAGCGCGGAGCTCGTCCTGCACAACTTTCTGCACGCTGTGCATTTGAGGACGAGGTTGGGGAGTGTCGGCAGACGCACGGAACTGGTCTAAAAATGATCGCAATTCTTCGCGAATAATATTACGAATCAGCGTCGGTAGATCAAGATTAGAAACAGAGGCAATAGAAACCTCTGGTAGGCGATCAAAAGGAGGCTTTGAGATGCGGGCGCTCTGTAGTTCCTCATATGTCTTGCACTCGGTGATGAGTTGTTGAACCGTCGTAGGCGATTTGGGAGCGACGATGGCGAAGAGGTCTTGTGAGAGCCCCTTGAACAAGTGCCGGATGCGATCTTCCTCTGTCATTTGAGGATCGACTCTACCGCAGAGACGGAGAACGTCCTCGATGTAGCAGGTGGAAGACTCCGCAGTGGACTGAAATCGGTGAGCGAGTTTATCTTTCGCCTGCTGCTTGCGGTGTTCAGGTTTTCCAAATGCGTCTGAGAAGGCGGCTGTGAAAGCGTCCCACGAGTTCATTTGATCTTCATGATTGTCGAACCACTGCAATGCAGTGCCCGTCAAATAAAACACTGCATTGGCCAGTTTGAAGCTGTCATCCCAGTGATTGTGATGACTCGCCCTTTCGTAGCTCTTGAGCCAATCAGTTACGTCCATGTCGGGTGAGCCACTGAAAAGAGGAGGGTCCCTTTGTCGGTTCTTGATGCGCGGTGCTGACGGTGTTGAGCCAGCAGATAGTTGCCCGTTGGAACCACTGGAAGATGGTTGGCCGTTGGAATTGCCTCTGTCCTGTGACATGGCTGGAAGAAGGCGTCTATTTCGCAACTCCAGAATGGGGTTATGGAGCGGAGAGGTCGAGGAACTTAAAGCACCTCCACCACCTGTGAGGGTGATAAAGAGTGATTTAATGGCGTAGATGATTCGCTGCCATACACTGAGCAATGCTCTGAGTAGCCACTGAACCGAGCCAAGTGCACGCGCTTGACAATCTTCTCTCGGCACCTCGTCGTCTTCTATCCAACAATATATATGAGGGCAATGGGAGTTTAAATTTTGGGACTGGTTAGTGGAAGTTCCAAGCGACGTCAGATGAGTCAGAACATCTACTGGAAAATAGAGATTTTTGCAAAGCATGTGAATTTGATCAATGGAGTCTCGAACTTTAGAAGGATCTCCAGAACAAAACGGAAAAGGTAGCTGTGGCTGGAATCATGTCACCTGTGTCACCTTTTTCGTGTCGTACTTCGTTTGGGGTTTTCGTACGTAACTTTCCGGCCGCTTTTCTGTTTTCCTTTCTTTAAAATATTGTTTGTTAATAAAGCACTTACTTCTAAAACTAATCCATCTAGTCGAAGAAAACTGGGTCAGACAGCGCGCAACAAAAGGATGTCACGTGACGGATATTCTGTCTTTTACCTGACACCTTTCTCCTGAACTTAATGGCAGCTGACAAGCACACGCAAAGGGGCGTCGTAAAACAAAGAGCCTGTTCTGCAAGGCCGAGCATTAACGCCCCTCAATGTTTTTTTCTTGTTTTTATTTTTACACCCGAACGCGCTTAATCCCACATCACAATCTTTTATGATTCGAAACGGCCATAAAATTTTCCTCTTGTTTTGTTTCTTCTTTTGAGATAACTAAGGGGGTCCCGATGGCAGCTTTTTTTTCGACGTCACGTTTTATCTTCGTGTTTTTTTGTGTTTTTCATTGTCATCGTCGTCGTAACTTACAGCATGGTATACGCGGAGCCCACCTGACGCTATTATCTACGCGCGCTTGGGACGTTCACGACATCGAACGTGTATTCTGTAGAAGGCGTACCTTATACACCAACGAGCGGCTCTGGCATCCCGCCAACCGTGGTGGCGCTGGTGTTTGTACAAACACCAGCATGCGAAGACGCCTCCCTTTCCGCGAATCTGCTTTCTGCGCACGCCCATGTGCCCACATTTGGTGTGGGCAAACTCTGCCTCGTTTGTTAACAGCGTTGCGGTGTATGTCGAGCTTCCTTTAAAAGGCTGCCTCACAGCAACGATCGGGTCAGCCATCTTGGATGGATGGATGGGTATATGTATGCTCGGATCAGTGTATAGAGAGAGTTCGGTCAATGGGAGGAGCGGGCAGAGCCACGGCGTGCACCAGACGCAGATACAGGGCATTGCGTGCTTCTTGGCCAGTCAGAAGCCGAAAAGAATCCCCTTCCGGTGGTAGCGAGAAACAGCTTTCAAAAGAGTGTAAGGTTTAAATGTAGTAACTCTTCATTAGGGGTGTCGCGAACTTTTGTCGAACCAGATTTTTAGGTCGAACTTTCGGGGTTCGACTGGGTCGAACCGGTTCGACGAACCTTCCGAACTTTTCACCAGATTCGACCGGTTCGACTTTGTGGACAGTGTGGCCAGACCTTGATACAAGCGTGTCTAAGTTTGGAGAACTTTTTTTATGAAAATGGTTATTTTATTTTATAAACAGTTGCAATTAAAAGTAAGCAATTCTAATCAATAAAGAAGTTAATAACTTATTTGTTTTTGTACTGTATTAACTGAAATAACCAATCAACGCTGCCCTTAATTCGTCCCTCAGCCATCACCATCCAATCCGAAGCCAACTGGCCAGCCTGTCGCGCATGCGCACACGAGTCGAACCTCAATACAAGGTTCGTCGAATTTTCCACCAAAAGTTCGAAAAAGTCGAACCTGGTCGAACTCGAACCTCGGCCGGTTCGCGACACCCCTATTCTTCATGGTTGAAAATGGGGTGCGTGTGATGTTTCGATTGTGATCATGCAAAAAGATGTGAGATACGAAAGGGCCCCTCGAACTCTGTTTCGCTCGGACAGAGTGTGAACGCTCAGACGGCAGATTCCCGGCCCCCGGCGCCTGGCGTACGGATTATGTCGTTCGCTTCGCTAGTCGCGCTCTTCCACCATGATTTTGAATGACCGGGATTGAAACATCACGTGCACCATATTTTCAGTCACCGAGAGTTACTCCGATGCACTTATTATTTTTGTTTCTCGCGACCACCGCCAGGGTATTATTTCCGGCTTCTGGTTGGCCGCATTCGAATTTGTGAAGACGCTCTGGAACACGTCCAGCCTCCCTTTAGCCCAATGGCTTCTCCTCATTGTGCCGCCTATATACTTCCCGATGAATGGCAAAACTCTCTATATATGGCTCTGTGGATGCTAAGGTCTGTACCCCTTTATAACGGGCGGTAGCTTGCGCCACCTAGCTATAAGCACTGTTCAATAGCATTTAGGGTGTGTTTTAACCTTGACGTGCCGATTATGATGCATGCAATGTCTTTTTTTCTAATTTGTGCCCTTTTTTTGCTAGGGTCCCTTTTGGGACTAGCGGGATTTTCATATACAAGTAAAGAACATAAAGAAACCAAAAGTATGATTTTCTTTCTCGCCGCCAATTTGCGTTCCGTCGGTATTTTTGTAACTATCACCAGGCGCTTAAATGCGCGTTTAAATTGGTGCTTAAGATCACACGGTTGCCACTTATACCCAGCTTATCCGAAATCGTTGTAGGTAAACTTTTGGTTCGTTTTCCAGAAAATATTAAAACATCCGCGACGGATAAAGGCGATATCGTCGTGAGCTTCCCCACTTCGTTTCTAAAACTTGGGAAGTGGAATTCTGAAATGCTAACTTACTTAGTGGCATTGTAAGTCGTCACTCCCAACTTCGGAAAGCGCAGGGCGTGGTGAACCCTCAAGCATCTCATTACCGCTCCGTAGCCAATCAGATTGCGGCATTAGCCGATGAGAACACGGAAGAACCAATCAGGAAGCGAGAAACATGAACATAGACATTTTAACCCTGGAGGAGTGGGGACAAGGAGGACAAACACGACACAAATCTCCAAGCGAACGTAATAAGCCACACCCTGCTGTCCTCAACCTGTTAGTGACTATGGCCTTTATAAAATAGACTGAGCAGTCCATGAATCTTCTTGATTCAGTCGTTGCTTCGAGAATACCGGCTGGGGTGGTTCTGTCCCAGACGCGCCATTTAGCTTGAAAAGCCAAGTAGCGACTGAGTGAGATAGAACGCTAAAAGTTAAACGTTTTCTTTTTTAAATATCTCTGAGCTCCTCTAATATACCTCTAAAAAGCTGACAACATCAATAAAAAGAAAAGACATAGTTGTGTTGGTTCGATAATGGAGTCGAGCTTTCTGACTGTCCGAACGCGTCCATGCTCGACTTCGGCGCAGGTTCGATATTTTTCTGTGAGGAAGGGAGGCGGGTTATTTTAGGCAATTCATTTGTGTCACCTGTGCCGCATACGAAACGAATTCATAGTCAGCAGTGTCGCGAACCGGGAGTCTACCAACGAAGCGCGACATTCGACAGAAAAGAATCGATAAACAGTGGCGCGTGGGGTTAACCCGGCGGTATATATATATACACGGCGATGCGCCTTCAAACCGCAGCCATACCGCTATAATACAGCATACAAAAGACAGTCTGCGGGCACTTCCTGAGGCTCGTTTCTAAATGTACGATGGCCCTGTTATACCCCATTCACACGACCGTAAAGGTATACCTTTAGCTAAGGGACTTTTATTCACTGCGGCCGATCAATTAACGATCTTCCGCGCGTGGCGTGTGCTCGCGACCCAAGAGCACGGGCTGATTCGCCGATAGCAAAGGGACCTATGTTAAAGGTACCTTTATGTTGACCGTGTGAATGGGGTATTACACTGCCCATTCAAAAACTACTTGCTGCAGACTTGTTCGAAGCGTACACGTAATGTATGAAGCAAACGTGGTTTCAACACACCTGAGACGTGTCCGCAGATATTTCACTTGTACATCTCGGCGGAGAACTCCGCGTCTTTTGTTATGACGTATGGGAAGCGTGACTTGCACTTTCAAAAGCTGTCCGTGACTGTAAGACAGTCCGCAACTGAAGAAACCTATGGTTGCCTCCAGCCTCCTGATACCGTTTCTGAAGCTCCGTAGGAAGTCGCATTTTCGAATCGTGACGATTGTCCATAGACTCTCTTCGAGAGTCTGATCAAGCAACATTGGTGGTCGCCATTGCTTGGACACGAAGCTCGTGATTAGATCCGAGTCTTCGCCGGACGCTGACGTCAGCACTCGTGTCCCTTACGAGCTGAGCCGAGTTCACGCCGAACGCTGTCGCAACTATATATAGCTTCTAATTCACGTTGAGAGTATACCGTATACGTGCCCTGACTATAACAAACTCGTTTTTTTTTCGTTTTTTTTTTTCGCAAAAGTTTTTAGATGGCGCGCACTTCTATGAAGGGGTCTTCTGTGCCCGCTCTGCACTATGTAAAAAGAAAAAATAATGGCGGCTCACGCAAGAAATTTAATGTATGGAGAGAGCCGATACTCTAAGTTCTTATCTAATGGCTTTATATAGTATCTGCCGCAGTTAATTACATGGGATGATGCGCTTTGGTGAGCGGCTTCTCCCGCCGTAGAAGATCGCGTGTCGTATATACGCATTCATCCAAACGAAGCTGCGGTGTCCCTCTGTGAAACCCCTAAAGTCGGGGTCACACTGCTCATATACGTCACACAAAAGGCAGTCTGCAATCACGAGTCACTGCAATACCTGTGGTTCGAATGTGCGCGTGCCAAGTTTTGCTCCACTCATTGCCATGCGGCATTCGATGCACGGATCTCGCTGTGACTGGCATTCGAATCCGCATGCAGACTGTCTCTTGTATGATGTATGAGTGACCCCGGCTTAAACCGCGCTCATGTTGCTCATATGTATGATGGTCACATTCCTCATACAAAAACTATCTGCAAACATGACCGCGCTCACGTTGCTCATATGTATGATGGTCACATTCCTCATACAAAAACTATCTGCAAACATGTTCGAAGCATACAAATGTTAGAGTATGAAGCAAACATGATTTTATTCATGCTTGAGTCATGTTCGCGGATAATTTTGTCATCGTGTCTTTTGTCTTTACCTTAGTATGGCGTATGAGCAGTGACTCTGCGGCTTTAGGAAAGTGACGTCAGGCTATAGAGCGCACCGGGATGGATGGATGCATGCATGCACCCGAATCCTTTAAATTGGCTGGCCTCTTGCGCCATCTAGCGTGAAAGCGACAGCCGGTAGCAAGGTTGTGCGGCGCCGGAGGCTGCTTCACTCGGGGAACGCCTTGTTCGACCCCGACACTCGGTCGAGACGGCGTGTGACCAATTTGGACAACTTCCAGAGACGTCAACCCCCCCCCCCCCCTCCCTCCTCCCAGCCCCGTCCAGGCTTGAGCTGCCCGAACGAGGTTGTCTTTCCAACTACGTCCTCCTCTTTTTTTTTCTTTTTTTCGTTTTTTTTTCTTGGCGGTGCGTTGGCGCATTTATACGCGGCTTGGGTTTCCTTCTTGCTCGGGATACACCTGAATGATTTCCCTACAACTTACTCTTGGCTTGTGGAGTCACTGTAAATACGCTACGCTTGAGGGTAACGACGCTGCGTCCATATTCATGCTCGAAATCATGGTAGCCAGTTACGCGAAACTTTATCTAAAATCAAATGAAACGATGTGTCTTACTCCAGAAATGTGGAAATAGTCCGCGAGAAAGCAGAAGCAATATCACTCGAGTTTCCTGACACCTCCCCTTTAGCTCAGGAAGTCGCATTTTAGAATCGTAACGATCGGGACCCTACGCGTTCAGCGGACGCCCCCCCTCAACACGGGAGCCTTGAACACACCCTTGCAGGACGCAAATAAACGCACAAAGACATACACTACGCCTCTCAACCTCGGATGCAGGGCGAATAATTTTCCAGACGCTCGATATCAACACAAAGCCACTTCCACCAATTCCCATACCTCCTCCACCATAAAAAAAGTGCCAACCCAAACGTTACAGTGGAATCACTACCGAAGAACATGCACCCTGACAATAACTCCGAGATACGAAAGCTCCGCTCTAAAGCCCCCGAAAAACGAATACAATGCGTGCAGGAGACGGAGCACGGTACGTACTTTACGGACACCAGTCACCAAGTCACGCGCGACAAAATGCCCTTCGTCAACACACGCACTAAGGTACATCATTCCGAAACACAGAACCTCCGACGATTGATGATTTCGAAAAAGAGGCCATCGCCAACGCCAAAGAGCATGCAACCCATCGCCACAGCCCACATCCCGCGTTCAAGTTCACGGACTCGCAGCCAACCCTACGAAAGTATTCCAACAACACCCTGTACCTTGTCACGGCTAACCTATATAGTCAGACAAGAAAATATCCGGCACCCCGACTGGAGATTCCGCCTTGTATGCACACCTGGCCACCAAGGCGTGCACGGAAATAAAAACAGCTGATTGTATCACCCGCGAAAACTCCCCGGACCCCGCAACGTCATAGTCAACCGTCTACTCGGCAGGGACAGCAAGGAACACTGAAAGAGCCCCGCAGTAGTCGAGGCTGAAAGAACAGCGACAAGGGCGGACCATGTACTCCGAATTCCCGAAGACCGTGTGGAAAGCCTCCCTCGTCAGACAAGTCCAGACCAACTCCCTACCATCACACCACGTCTTCCAGCAGATTTACAAACGTCCCAATCCCCCCACCTTCCCCAAATGCGGAGATTACCCTTCCATACCTCACACCTACTGGTCCTGTAACTAACTTACCCACCCTTCCCCCATCCCTCTCCCGCATCCTTTCCTCGGAGCAATGGCTGGTTCCACCTCTGGGCACCGATGTACCCACCGTACATCAAGCACTCGACCACCGCTCCGGTCCCTTCGCGGAATCCCTCCGTGAGACGTGGACCGGACAGGTTGTCCGTGCAGGGACGTAATCTTCCTACAACATAAAGTTCGCTCTCCTTCTCTCCCCTTCTCTCTTATTTTAGTGACTCCATCATGGGTCAGTAGTGCAGGGTGGAATGAGTGGTTTTCACAAGTAATCATCAGCACGAGCTGTGGGTAAAGCAACACATACTCATCAAGGGACTTCTAATGCGCCAAGATTTCGGAGTGTTCCTAACTGCTCGAATGGAGGTCACATGGTTTATGGGCGGAGTTCGCAAAACGAGTTGCGAGGAGGTGACAGAAGCTTTGATCATCTCCAAGCGACTCCGTCTACTCCGCCCTCTTCCCTACCCCCACGCGACAATGCAACGCATGCGCACTTCCGACCGACCTGCGCAATAAGCGACCGCCATTAAACCGAAACCCTCCACATGACTTGAGTTGCCCCCTCTCTTAAATCAAGGTTCTCCAGGGACTTCAGCCAACCGTACCGGTTTCTATTAAATTTTCTAAAGGCACTAAAGACTATGGGATTCTAAGAGAATACCCGATCGTCTCTACCCTGTCGGCAAATATATACCTATAAAACCGCGGTCCCACTGATAACGCATCATACAAGAGACAGACTGCAGGCACTTTCTGGGGCATGTTTTTCCTTCTATGACTGTCCTGTCGTATTGGTCGTACAAAAACTGTCTGCTGCAGAGATGTTATGAAACAAACATGCTTCAAACATGCTCGAGGCGTGTGCGCAGATAATATCCGCAGATAATGTCCGCAGATAATATCCGCAGATAAAGATAACACCATGTCTTTTGTATGACCCGTAAGCAGTGTGACGGCGGCTTAGAGCTTCTTAAGTTATGTCAAACTGAACATCTTCCTCCCCTCTTTCTTTCAATGTTTCTTTCTCTTTCTTCCTTTCTTTCTATCTTTTATCCCCTCTTCATGTTTTTCCCCTTAATTATAAAGCTCGATTTTTTTAAAGGGATTAATGTTTGCTTTCTTTACTCGTCTATAAAGGTAGTTATTTTTTTTAATGGATTTATGCGTGCTTCTTTTACTCATCCCCAACTTTTATGCCTGGAGAATTAGAGGAACGAAGAACCGTGTCGGCTCAAGCGGCAGATGAGGAACGATTCAGATAACGAACCTTTCCTGGGCCAGTTGTGGGGCGAAGGTTTTCGACGAGCAATTGGTCTAAGAGAGTAACCGGAAACTGCCCCGAGGAAACCAATTCGTCCTAATTAGGCGTGGCCTCAAAAAGCCGTCTCGATCGTTTTGTGTGGCGTTTTGTAATGTTGCCTATAAATGGCCGTAAAAAAATATATAAGTAAAATGCTCCCCTTTTATTATGTACGCACCTTAAGGTTAAACAAAAAAAACCGCTTAATTGGATTGCCGAGGTTTGGGCGAAATGAATCTTTGTAAACACAATCTCGCGGCTCGGTACACATGGAAGCAAATTTTTGATGAAGCGGCTTCTTTTTATTTTTATAGCTATATTTTGGCAATTAAATTAAACTTTTTGTTTGCTTCATGCCACCCCTCTCGAAATACCAAGACGCTGTTACGCAGCGACATGCAGACGTAAGCACATAAACACGCCCACGTAAACATACGGATCGCGCAATATGCCAGGAAATGTAATATTTATTGCCGTGTTTCATCTTCAAAGGTTCATGTGTATGCAAGAATATCGTTCAATCTGCAAAACTCAATCGCAAAAAAAAAGTATTTTATCATTACTGACTGCGAGCCTCGTGCACGTTACTAAGAAAAGTAATTGATTGCAATTCCAGTTACCCGTGATTAAAAAGCATCCAATTAGATTACTCAATTACTTGAGAAGAAGACCAGTTTGTTGTTACTTGAAAAAGCGACCGTTACTTTTCCAGTTACTCTAGAATTTCGAAACGACAGATATGTGTCTGCCGGTTCGAAAGCGGCTCTTACGTACTGTCCATTATTGAATTCGGGTCACTGGACTATCGACTACTTATCTACTTAACTCACCAATTTTAGTAAACAGTCTTCCTGGCTGAGACTAGGTTCTACGTTTTTTTGGTAGGAAACTCTCACAGACAAAGGGCGCCACTGGGAAGGGGAAGAAAATTCCATGGGAGGACACTTAAGCTTCGCCTCTAAAAGTGGACCGCGATAGCGAAACATATAAACATATAAACTCCCGCTCCTTCCCAAGCCGTGCAAGCGTGTCTTTTTATCGTCATCTTCATTAACGTCGTCTTTGTTCAATATATTATTTTACATGCTCAAGCGAAATGTATCGTGCATTGTGAATCTTTGTCCACTGTCAAGATATTGCATTAAAGAAGTCAGTAGCGTGTCTGGATCGCAACCGAAGGATCCTGGGTTCGAATCCCGCCTAAAATACTTCAATTATTTTTCTTTAATGGAAGTGAATTACTTTATGAAGTCAAATCATTTGAAACATGCGGCGATTTTTAATTCGCGTTACATGTCATGTTTTTCTTTTCAAATCACTTTCATCTTCCGCGTGAAGTCACGTTTCCCGTGAGCGTTGTGGGTTGTTTGAGATTCCCGCGCGAGGTCATGTGACTGTGACGTCATGACCCTGTCGACCAATCATGGATTTTCGTGTCACTCCATCGACATTGGCTTTCCTGCAACACGTAATTGGCCCTCTCCTCCTCCCCCTTTCATTCTCTTCCAATATAACAACGCTTACACACACTGCAACACGTGCTCCAATTAACGCTATTGCGTTAATAATACTCGCAATTACAAGTAATTTTAGTACTTTCAGAAGTAATCAGATTACTCCAAAATAATATATTGAGATTATTACAAAGCAATTCTATATTGTAATCAATTAAGATTACTTTGTAATGAATAGCACATACAAGAGCTGAATATACACCGGGTGTGACTTCCCTCCTCTTGCTTTGTGATTCGTTGATATTTAGACTGATCGGGGAATGCCGCGTTCTGATTGGCTATTTCCTTAGGCTGTCGACAACTTTGGCGACGAAATGTTTCGCGGTGGCTACCTCTTATCGAGACCAGAATTATCCATTGTGCAAGGCGACACCTTCGGCGGAGTGTGCAAAAAGAGCACGGTGGAAGCTTAGTGTCATGGCGTCTTTAAACCAACTCCATCAAAGTTGGCGGTCTGGCATTCGCCCTATCTTCATTATTAAACGTAGAATTCATCATACCCAAAACGTCATATGGTGAACGTTTGGCCAATCGTGAAAGGTCGAACAGACGACGCTTGTGGTCGCGCACGCAGCCAATGGGACGTGTTGGTAAAGACTGCAGTCAAGAGCGGAACCAACATTTTTCCGGAGGGAGATAAAAAAGAGAGAGATGGAACGTTGTAAAGATGGGCGTCGTCGATGAAGTGCTTGTTAGAGATTGAAGAATAGACTTGTCTTCCTCTGTCTGTCCACACGCTTCCAAGGACGGGTCGACCGGGAAGAGACAAACGGCCGTTTCGTCCCTGTGCTACGCTCGGTGGAAGCCCAAGGTCAAGACGAGCAGAAACCAGTCATTTCGTATTCCGAATACACCTCGGAGTTGCTGCTCGTGAAGGCGGAAGGCAGAGGCGCTCGCTTATTTAGGCTCTTCTTTCTTTCTTTCTTTTTTTTTATAGCCTCCCGGATGGTGTCTTATCCGTGTAAGTACGCGCGGAATGTGCGCGAGATACGTTTGGCAGGTTTGTAATTGCCCGTGCTAGCTCAAAGGGGTAGGTATGTTGACACGAATAAAAACGAGCAGATGACCGTAGAGCTTAAAAGTGATGCTTAATGAGGGGAACTTGTGTCTACAAGCGTAAAACGTATACACTACGCATCTTTCGTCGGCGACGGAAGGGCGACTGTACACCGCCCGTCACCGCTGCTTTATATGCGGCAAGTTGAGGAATGTTCTGAACCAGAAGATTCTATGACAGCCGAGAACGATAAACTTTCCGGAACAGTACAGAATTATAAAAGAAAGAATCGGATAGGATGGGGTTCGAACCCCGTTCCTCCGGTTGTTAGCCGCATCTGTTGCCAGCTCAACCACGTACGCGACAATATGTTGGCGGCCAGACGTCCTGCTTGAAATTACCTATACATCGCTCGCATTGACGTCACATTGCATGCCATTGGTGTGGCCTTGCTGCTGAGCGCGTATCATCTGCAGCCTACATTTCGCAACACCAATTTTATTTTCCCCGGAAAGGGTAAGCAGGAATGACCAGCAACTTGGTGATATGACTTCACGTGCAAGCAATGTATCTAGGGTGTCCCAAGCGGACCTTTCGCTGTAAAACGAGCAGGCAAACTCGGCGCCTGCGTATACACCATTCCAATATTTACAACTCTTCAGCCCAGCGTGCGATCTCCTCCGCCCAGCAAACGCATGTTCGTCGCCCCGGAAAGCGAGCAAATCACACGCCATACTTACCAACACTGAAAATGAAACCGGCCAAAGCTTTCTTTTTTTGGAAAGGTCTATGCATTTTTTTATAAAGGCGTATACGTCTTTATAGAAAGATGCATAAACCTTTCCATGACAGCATCCTCATATATGAGGATGCTGTCATTGCTGTGTCTATGTTTTATGCCCGCGCACGTTCTGGTTGGCCGCAAATGCGAGCGAGCGCTGGCTGGACTGTGATCTATTAGCACGTGCGAACTGTGATTTTTGTAAACAGTGGAAACGTGCATAGAAAGCTCGAACTGTCACCTAATGTACACGGAGCAGGTCAGTGTTACCGTGTGAAATTTCAATGCATAGTTCACTTCCTGTAAAAATAAAAAAAATTAAAAATTATACTTGCCAAAGTTAAGGTTGGACGCGTTTGCAGACGACCGGGAGTAAGCGACGACATTTACTTGTGGCGCCATCTCCCGATAGGCGCAGCAAGCAGACGACGCAATCTGTTGTCTGCTCGCTAAATAAAACTGATTTTGGTTTGATTTGAGGGTCCGCTTGGGACACCCTATATATTTTTAATAAATGACCGTTTTTGAAGCCTATACAAGAAGACGTTTTCCAAAATGTTTGGAACGCCAAGAAGCATGCTGAATTCGTGGGTATTTGGGCTGCACGTGCTCGCATCTGTTTGTAGGAGATTCGAAGCGAATGACTAGGAATAAGGCGACGACGAACGCATATGCAAAGTGCATATTCAATGTGATTTTAAGAATGAGTTATGCAGACGCTATACTCCGTTTCACCTTATGTTGTACCGCAAACAAGGCTAGAAGCGCGAGCTCACAGCGTTGGGAGCTACTCTTAACGCACGAGAGCTTGTGCCGCCGAGATGTCCCCTAGAGCAAGGAGCTCGCGCTTGTAGCCTTTCCTGCGGTACATCATAAGGTGAAACAGAGTATAGTTGGTGCAGCGCGGGTAATTATAAGCCAAGCATGATACTTGGTGTACCAGTCATTGAGCAAAGAAGCATCGCGTACCTGCTGCTACCTAAAGCACTTTGGTATCTTTGTACTATCGCGGACAATATGAGCTGAAACAGCGCTCCGGCCTGTTCACGGTACTACCTGCGCCGCCTGTCGCATCGCTCCGTAAACACGGTGCACCCTGAGGCCGAGATAAATTTTCATTTGCGCTCACTGCGCCGCTGCAGTCTTCCGGCCGTCTGCTAGCGAAAATATTCGCCGACGGAACCACCATAGCGGTGCGTGTGTCGTGTATCCCAATGTTCACGTTTTTCAGCTAACATGCATTTCAGTGCATTTCAAGAAAGCGCCGAAGTGGAAAATGCGCTGTCACGCTTGTATCTCCTCGAGGAGTGCTGCCTGACGAAGCTGCCTTGGCCCCTCAAAAAAGCTGATCTGAATATCATCGAAAACATTTGGAGGCGCATCAAAGTAGCCATGTCACGGCGTCCCCTCCACCGCGCCACTGCACACAAATTGTGGAAAGCAATGAGAGGTGAATGGGAGTGGTTTCGGGCCGAGCCAGCCTTCGTGGCCGCTCTCTATAATTTCTTTCCATATGAGATGAGAGCCGTTGTCGTGGGTCAGAGG
The DNA here is from genome assembly GCA_037355805.1 of Ixodes ricinus. Taxonomy (NCBI): domain Eukaryota; kingdom Metazoa; phylum Arthropoda; class Arachnida; order Ixodida; family Ixodidae; genus Ixodes; species Ixodes ricinus. The sequence continues at coordinate 7,659 of JAZHYW010012659.1, read as the reverse complement.
AGAATGACGTGGTATTCTTTTGTAAGTTTTACTGCGCCTCAGGACCCCCGAACCGGACTTCTGCCGACTGGAACAAAGCTTGATGCTACGGTTGCGACAGACTGTTTCACGCCGTTAACAAGCGCATAGTTTTGCATGGTGCCTCCATGATCCCGATCTTCTTGTATAGTGTAGTTGAACTTCCACGCCGACTATTAATTTTTGTATCTGACATTGTCCTCTGCGAATATTCTTTCGATCAAGTTTCAAGCTCGTTCTCCTGACAAATATATACTTTATTAAGACTATATATTTGTAAATAAAACACTGGTGTCTTGTTAGCAACTTGTTTTGTTTGAAACAAACACGTGGGCCAAGTAATAAAGAAATTATATTTTTGAACCTTTTCATACCAACGAAGGTTACAAAACCTTCTCAGTAACATGTATGGTTACCGTTGTTTTAAACAGCTGTGATCAAGGAAAAATGAAAAAAAAGTAAATTCCTTGGAGCTGGACTAAATCCGGTATACAGATTTTGGTTCTTATTTTATAATGTCCTACTTTGTGCATGCACTTAATCAAACAAAAACAACCTGCGACGTATTTTGATGTGATTTTCAAAAACGAATATGCTGAAATACGTTTTCTTCACCACTCAGCGTTTTTGTATACGTGATTCTACGCGATAGAGTAAAGTAAATCAATTCCAAAAGAGGGACGACAAGTGTAAACTTTCGTACCCCTCCCTCCCCTTGCCGCCCTACCACACACCTGTTCGCTGTCACACCCGCCGTCTCGCTTGCAGACGGCCGGAAGAGCGCAGTGGGGCAGCGAGCGCAAGTGATAATTTATCTCGGCCTCAGGGTGCGCCGTGTGTGCGGAGCAATGCGACAGGCGGCGCAGGTAGTACCGTGCGCCGGCCGGAGCGCTGTTTCAGCTCATATTGTCCGCGATAGTACGTGCTTGTTTTACAAGTAGCGTCAAAGGCGCCAATGTGCGATGCACGCGCCTACTGCATTAGAACGGGTGTTGTCAAATACGCTTGCTGGAAGCTCTCTGCCAATAATGGTTAAGAGTTGAGCTCGTTCGTACGTACTTGTAAACAGATCACCTTGAACTTTAGAACTATTCTTGATCACGAAGAAAGATAGGACAAGAGAGGACAGACAACTCGATAAGAACCTCCCTGCCAACTCGCTGTCAGATGAAAGGCGCGCAGCTGTGGCGGCCACTGGTCTGGTTCGCTGGGCTCGCTTACATGATCCCTGAAGTTGTGGGCTTGGACACAAAGCTAATTGCTCGCGACAACTTACTATACACACTCCGTTCCCACCCCTAACCAGACAGTACAGTGGAATGAATACTTGCTCGTTAGATCATACATATACGATCATACATATACATATACGTCTGTCACTTGATGACTCTCCGTTTCACACCCACGTGCAGAGACCGGAGTCAGATGATTCAAGGAAGCCGGTTCATTGGTCCGGTGAAGCGTTATTCCCATCGCACTGTCATTTTGAGGATGAACGTGTTTTTGCGGTGTCTGACCACTACTCAATTCTTGCGCACTATTGGCTACTCCAGCGAAATCGACGCCACCTCGTGGCTAGAGAACAGAAAGTTGTGGCGTCAGGTTCGCTCGCCAAGCCTTCGCGAGCGAATCAAATTTCCACAACGCCTGGCGGTCTAACGACGAAGCCGCGAAAGTAGGTTCGAAAACACGTGACGAGAAAATCGTCTTTGGCAGTACCACCTTGAAGACAAGACTTGGGCATGACGTCATAGTTAGTGGATTCTCGACGCACCCCAAGCTGCAAACGCGCTGAAGCGCGCTGTGAGACGCTGCAGAACGGCGTTGACTACAATGCTGACGGAAGGTATAAATGACGCCACGTGGATATAGTCACAACGTTTGTATGAGGGGAAGGCGGAGACTTCGTATTTTTGTATTCTATGTGTGTATTGACTACAGCCACCAACAAGATGAAAACGGCAAGCTGACCCGGCCCCCATGCACAATCGATGCCTACCGTCGCGTTATGGCAACGCATGCACGCTTGAAGCACACATCATGCCGAAGTGTTGTGGAAGCTATAGGCAGCTCGTGCTGGAGGATGGACAACTATGAACGTTTTCTGTTTCCTGTCGTTCTCAGTCTCTTGGGCTCCTCCGTATCTGGTATCCGGGACGAAAAAATAATAAAACTTTTCAACCTGGAAAATGCGAGAAAATATAGGTGAGGCAGAACAAGAATGCGTGATAATAACGCATTTTTCATAAACACCTCCCAGTGATGTGGACAGATCAAAATTATGTTTTACCGCATACCAGAAGTGACGACATTCAAGGTGGCTGCGCCCTTGTGAAAAAGGTGTATAGAAGACATACTTGCCGTTCATATCCTGTTAGCGACTGTATAGTGATCCCCGCGTGAATGGGATCACGGAGAAACATACGTGAATGTAATTTTGAAAGTCATCATTGCGAAGAAGAGGACCTGTGCGAACACCTTAAAAGGGCACTGAAGTCGATTCTGAAATCGTGCTTTTGTGGTGGCAACTCAGTCTAGACGCTCTAAGCGTCTTAACAAACCCAAAATCACCTTCGTGCGTAGATCATTTCCTCGTTAAAAGCGTGTTCAAAGATCGCAAAACGCCCTTTTTGGGAAGAGATTTTTTCCGAGTGAAGGGGTCGACGAAATGCGCATGTCGGCGAGTTGGAAGCGATAGCTTCGCCCGCGGAGGAAAAGAGGAGTGTTATCGGAATCTGTACCTATCAAACTCTCTTCGAAACGAGTTATAATAAAATCATGCGGAATCCGCGCGTATTGTAGGGCTTTCACTGGTCCACACAATGTAGTCCGCGAGAAAAAAGAGTCCACATGTTTTTCTATTGCCCTGAGATGAATATGCGGTTTTGTAATACAGGACTTGGTATATGTGGGAACTAACACATTTTAAACAATTTACGATAAAAAACGACCTTTTTCAAAAACTGACTTCAGTGCCCCTTTAATGTAAAATAAATAAATGAAGAAGTAAGTAAGCGGGAAATAGAAAAGAAACTGCTGCTGTCGTGTGTTAACCAGATGAAGATGAAAAAAAAAAAAACTGGAGCCGCAAAGAAGAAAAGGGTGAGAGGGTTGACGCACACAAAGTTTGCCCCCCCCCCATCCCCCGCCTTAAGCTCCAAGTCTGCGGCAGGAAAATAAACAGCAACCCCACCGAAACTTGAGATGTGCCTCGCCTGCTTGCGATTCGGAGTGGTTTCTCCTGCTCAGATTGCGAAGGAGATTGATGTTACACTAGGCGGAGCTTTTGTTTTCCCCAAGATTTACAACAAAACATATTTAAAAAAACAAAAACAGTTCTTGCGTCATGCCGGGCGCCAGGGAAAAGATGATTTTCTACGCGTACCTACCTGCCTGCACGACTCCGGAGGCCAGTCCGTTCTTTCGAAGGTGATAGCGTTTCGAAGGCTGCAAAAATTTCGACATCGTTTAAAAGAAAACGATCGACTCATTGATGTTTCGCGAGAGCGCCTTTTATGGTGGGGGAGTCGGGATCAGGTGGGAGTCCGAAGCGGTGGATCTTTCAGCTCACAAGCGTGTGGGACTGTCACGCCGCCCTAAATCCGCAGTCACACATTGCTCATGCATAATACAAAAGACTCGGAGTTATCTGCGGAGATGTCTGCAAACTACCTTTTGTACGGTCTATTAGCGGTCTGACGGCGGCCTAACACTTTAAGGATAAGACAGAGCACGTTCTCTTCTACGACATGCATTGTGCCGAAGCGTACACATGAAATGACTGCGTATCGCACAGGTCACGGAGCCCTACTTTATTCATTTTAGCGAATCTGAACGCATATGGTAACGAAAGGGTCAGCGGCTCCTTATCGGGCTTAGGCCACTTGGCACACTGAGTGGGCGGCTCTCTTAGACCGCTTAGCACACTGAATTGATGCTTTTCTTTGTCATTCTGCAGAGTATAGGCCTTCAATTATACAGCTTTTATGCCTGTCAGCTGTAACTTTCTTTTTCAAGGTTATTTTGCCTTGTTTTCGCAAGTCCAAGCTTGGTGGCACTTCTTTGAAATTTCTCCAAAGGCTCGGTTCTCTGGATCAGGGTTGTTCTAACTATTATAGTCTCAACACCTAGATTAAAATAGATGTCTAATAACACCCTGTTCTCTTCTCTCTAGCTACACGGACTTGAAATACCGAGGCTTTACAACCACATTTATCGATATAGTTGCTTGAATCTATTGAATACTAAATTGTATAAGATATTTTCCTTCTAAAGCGCGCAGAATGTTCATATTTCTCCAATGACGGTATATCTGTTCAAATATCAATTGCGATCGAATGTTTTTGTTTCTTCCTCATGCCCTCCGCACCGACGTTTTAATGCTGGTTATGCGTCTCAGATTGCGATCCCACAGCCTAGGAGACAAAGCTTGCAGCATGCACGAAGGCAACGATGCCCAGACTCCGTTCACCCATAAACCGAGAGTGCAAAGGAAGCTGTGCTCGTTAGACCCATCATACGTCTATCTTTCGCCACGTGATAACGCGCCTGTTCATACCCACGCGCCAAGACCGGGGTCAGGTGATGATGATGAAAGGGAGGCGGTGGATCGGTCCGGCGAGGGCGTAGCTTCCACCGCACTGTCAGCTTTGGGGTGAACGGAGTAGATGCGCTTTCATCTGGAAGCAATTCGTGTCGCTGACGTCTGGTGTTTATGTTCTTGGTTCCCCTCTTTGCAGCGCCCAGTGACGCCCAGGCATGCCCGAGTCTAAACCGGACGCGAACGCCAAGACGCCCATGCTGGGTGGAGCCGCCGCCGGGGTCATCCGGCTAACAGAAGCACCCCAGAGCCTAGGGCGGAAGGTCAGTGCTATCACCGTATTACACCCTCAAAGATTCCTATAGGGTATCGGTCATCCGGCAAACAGGAGCATCTCAGAGCTTATTGTGGAAGACCAGTGCTTCTGCCCTATCACACCTTTAAACATTCCTATAGGGCATGGGTCATCCGGCTAACAGAAGCACCCCAGTGCGCTTGGCGGAGAGTCCGTGCTTTTGCCATATTACACCCCCAAACATCCCCATAGAGTATGAGTCCTTCGGTTAACAGAAGCACCTGTGAGCCTAGGGCGGAAGGTCAGTGCTTCTGCCATGTTACTCCCTCAAACATTCCTATAGGGTGTCTGTCATCCGGCAAACAGGAGCACCTCAGAGCCTATTGCGGAAGACCATGCAGTGCTTCTGCCCTATCACACACTTAAACATTCCTATAGGGCATGGGTCATCCGGCTAACAGAAGTACCCCAGTGCGTTTGGCGGAGAGTCAGTGCTTGTGCCATATTACACCCCCAAACATCCCCATAGAGTATGAGTCCTTCGGTTAACAGAAGCACCTCAGATCATAGGGTGGAAAGTCAGTGCTTCTGCTCTATTACACCCTCAAACATTGCCTTAAGCCGCGTTCACGCTGCTAATACACCGTGCAAGAGACAGAATGCAGACACTGTTTGAGGCGTGTTTCTTCATTTTTTGTATGATCCTGTCACATCAGTTATAAGGAAACATTCGACAGACATGTTTCTAAGCATACATGCGTTGCGCATGAAGCAAACATGCTTCGAAACTCTGAGGCGTGTCCGCAGGTAACTCGTTATCTTGTCTGTCGCGAACACCTTGTCTTTTGTATGATGTGCGAGCAGTGTAGCCTCGACTTAAAGAGGCAAACGCGGGGTACGGATTGGTCTTGAGTGCTGCGTCGATGTCTTGCAGGAGGCTTGTCTTTAAAGTTTTTAGGCGACCTAGAATATTTTAGGTGATGTGGAACGTTCAGCACTCCGGTCTTGCTATCTGGAAGCGTTGCCTCGGTGTGGTAGCATAGCCCATCTCCGCACGACGCCACTATATGTATCATGAAAGCACTAGGCCTCACCGTCATGCGGTGCCGGTGCGTGTCACCTAGGGCCATCTCTCGACATTTGTTAGCACTATTGGGGCGGTTGCCAGATTTCGTCAACGCCGCGCATCTTGTGGCATAATAACTTATGGTTACCGACAACTTAAGAAATTCAGGACTTGCGTGGTGAGTCCAGAGCATCATATTATCGCTTAGCAGTGTTGGGAAGTACTTTAAGTACATTGTACGTAAAGTACTATATCTTCAGGTAGGTTTAGAAAACTTGTACTTTACTTGAAGTGAGTACTTTGAGGATGCACTTGTACTTACATTTTTTTTGTATCCAAGGAAAGTACAACTTCCGACTTCAAATTACATTTTCCCGATTTCAAAACAAAAGAATGGCGTATCATCATGCGAAAACGCGCTATCGTCTTTCGAGACGTCATCTGATAATTTCTCTAAGTGAAGTAGTGGCGACTCTAAGACCGATACAGATAGGTGCTTTTTAAGCCGATTGTGTTAAATAGTTCGTCAGTGAGAGTAAAGCAACTACTCTCTGGTGCACTTGACTTCATCCAATATTAGCCGCCATTTCCGAAGATAACTGTTGCATTTTTGATTACCCTAAGGCAATGTATACCAGTTTAAGAATTAAAAAAAACTGTATAGGGGAATGAGAGAGCATCATGAAAGATGGTGTTGAAAAGTATTTGTATACTTCACTTTGAACGCACATCGTATTTATGGTATTATTAAAAACAGCAGAAAAGGGCGGGGCAAAAGTATAGGAGCACACAGGACAGGCGCTAACGTCGTTCAACAACCAACTAACCCAGCAATCCAACCTTTTACAGTATTTATAGTAGTTTACTTCTAGTTCATTGCGTTCGGTGTACATACTACTTTACTTGAAGTGCATAACCCTCATTTACTCTGTACTCTTCACATAAGACGTACTTACAGAGTGAACACTTTTTAGTACTTACTTTATCTACTGTACGTAAAAAGTACTTCAAGTACTTTTTGGGTGTACTTTACGCAAAACTGTCGCTTAGTAACCCGTGAGGTAGCGGCATCAGCTGATAAGTAGAGCCCAGCATTTCCGCGAATTACCCGCGGATCATCTACGGATCATCCGCGGATATCTGCAGTCAACTGGAAGATGCGGATAAAAATGAATCAGGTTCGGCGGATTACAGATCGGATGCGGATGCCAGGCGCTGCGGATGCGGATCGGATGCGGATATCTGCGGGTCTCGATCTACATTTTCGCCAAGAAGGCCAATAAACGTGTGCGACCGCAGAGTGCAGAATAAGTGACTTAGACTATGAAGTGCATCGCCGAATGTTTTTTTGCGGGAGAAAATTACTTTTTTGTAAAGAGGTTCCAGTCGGGGAGGAAAAATTGTACTTTACATCAAGAAAGACCTCATTATCGCCAAAGTTGGCTTTAAAGCGTTCCGTCTCGCCAAAAAAGTTATCCCTAGAAAAAATCAAAAAAATCTAGGGTCATCGATCGTCCCGGGAAAGCGTGTTCTTGTTTGGTAGGGAAAAAGAGGAAAACGTTCTTCGAGAAAAGAAATCCCAAAACGTACAAGCCACATGAAGGTAGACCGTAAAAGAAGCCTCCTTCAACCAGGGACTCAAACCGAAAAATATAACGTTTCGGTTACGGTTACGGTTACCGCTTCCTGTTGATAACGGTTTCGTTTCGGTTTTTACGGTTTTACTTTTACGGTTTCGGT
>JAZHYW010012658.1:0-33576 GCA_037355805.1 Ixodes ricinus | reverse complement strand
TGCCTAATGGATAGTCACCCGAAGGAAAATTTCGAGAGTGCATTGATGTTTTGCTTGCATCCTGATATGTGAACCTTTGTTTTATGGACTGGATGTGATATTTTTCACTGCACCACTAGGAAGGGTTAGGGCTGTTCGTGCGGCACTCAAGATAGGGCAAATAAATCAATTCTAAAGAACCGAAGTATGCAGAAGACCAATGAGACAACGGCACTGACTGACAAGAAGGCTAGAAGAACGAATCACCACGCAAAAAATGCGAAGCCACACCCAGCATTTTTTTAAGCTGTCATTGGCCACACGATGCACTGTGAGCGCCATTCATTAATCACAATTTCTTCCGTTCACGAAAAAAAAAGAACTACCACAAGCACGTTAGCGAACACCCTTCTCATTGGTTCGAGTGATGAAATGAATAGAGGTAACGATTTAGGGGCAGTCTTCGAAGAGGAGACGATACGCAGAAATAAATGGACTTCCACCCGAAATGGAGTGTAACTAATTCCCTCTAAGCTACAGGTGGCCGTTGAAAGAAATCCTCCTGGTCCGGGAATCGATCCCGGGACCTCTCTCCGAGACTAGAATCCGTTTCACCGCAAGTCCGACCGCAGTTTGCACAACAATCCGAAGGAGTAAATCAGACAGCGCCAAATTAAGCCTCGTCATCGTTGTCTTTGTTGCTTCTCGGTCAACATTTAAATCAATCACGCACGAAAAAAAAGAGCAAAAGATCACAGAGTGTGCTGCGAATGACAGCGATAGCTGCTGCGTTGTGGAAAGGCGTGCCACGGAGATTTGCCTTCAGGCACAGTGTGGTGTTTAATTTTGCGATGAGTTCTTACTTCCTTGCTTTCAGTGGGATCGATGCAGCGGATGTGTGTGATGAGATAAGTGCTTTGGTGGACAAATAATGCGAGATGTTGCATGTGTTAACAAAGAAATGTGAAAACGTGTTTTTTTTCTTAAACGATTTTTTTTATTAGTACGTGGGTACTCGTGATTGCGAATGCGGTGGATGAGGCGAAAGTAGTACGTACGCGCGCTGTTCTGATGAGGCGCGGAGAGCCCCCGAGAACGGAACCTGGGCGGCGGCTGTCGGGAGGCGAGGGAGCGTGTCCGTACAGCGCGACCACGTGGGTATTTCGCAACGGCGACCGCCAGAGGTTTGGGGGGGGGGGGGGGAGGGGTTAGCGAGAGAAAGCCTTGTCAAGTTGGCCTGTGTGTGAGGAACGACGGGGAAGGGGAGAGCAGTGCCTCTATTATAGAATGGGGTCTTACGTTCGTATACGAAATTTTTTATTTATTTTTCTTTTGCCGGGAGGGGGAATTTACAGCTACAGCTTAAAAGGCACATTTACTGTGCGTGATTGGTTTAGTAGGCGATTGCAAACGCACAAAGACAACGGGCGCTATGGCGATGCACTTTTTGCGATGCTCGATTTGCTTCATAGGGCCGTGACGAAGGCAGCGGTCGAATTTGTGAAACAGAAAATAGCGGAACGCTCTACCAACTGAGTTACCGATGTTAACGGTTGCTATACCAGTCTCGACTGCATACGCCGCAAAAGTGAGCTGGGGCGTTTAATGCTTATAGATAATGGGGTATGTCCCCAAGGGGCAGAATACTTACCAATGAAAACTACAGGTCAATGATTCTAGTGTTCGGAGCGCATTGTGGGCCGCCATGCGTGCCGGGCGGCGGGGATCTTCCGAAAGAGCGCATTTCGCGGTGCGAGCGCGTTCCGATGTCACCGTGGACGTCGCGTTCGGCGCAAACGATGATTGATTGGTCCCCGACGATGCGAGCACATTATACAACGTGAATACGGGCCCCTCCTCTCCTCGGAGGCACTACATCAAATTGTGGAAAGTGGAAGTCCGACCAAGGCGGAGCGGGACTTACTGCCCTTTATACACTCGTCCGCTCATTAATGTTGGCATAGCATAAATATGCACACGCCTACTATCGGTTCGCACGAACTTGGACTGTGTACCTAACGCTACTATATCCGATGGAGCCAATCGGGCAACACGAAAAAATGCATCGTCATGGCGCTAGTCGTGTTTGTGCGATTGCTACCAGCACTAATCACGCGCTGTGAGTACGTCGTGATTCTGCGCTTTGTGTGTGTGTGTTTGTGATTGGTTTAACCAGTGAGAGAGAGAGAGAGAGAGGTAGGTTCTTTATTATGGAGATGTTGGTATCCTGTAAATGACACCGGCTACTCCATAGCCAGAAAGAGAGAGATATAGCGAGTGAGCAAAAACGACGAACGCCATGACGGTGCACTTTAGCGCCGGTCGGACATAACCTGAAACGGAGTATAAATGAGTTCCGAGTAGGATTTCCAAATTTTGCTAACAAACTGAGAAAAAACGCCGATGTGCGTACCTGCGCGGAATTTACGCGGTATGCATGGCTTGCACATGGCGTCATCAGATCAGCGGCCATCGTAGTGGCCTTGCCGCTGAGTGCGAACCGTCTGCGGCGCATATTTCGCACCACCTTTCTTTTTCTTTCTTTTTAGTCGCTTTGCAACAGCTGTTTGTGCATGTGCGCCGCCATAACCGACCTTCAGTTGTTGTTTTCTCTTATTCGCTTACTTCACTTCATGATTACTGCAAAAGGTCAGGTAATTGCCATTTTTGAATCTATTGTGTCCTTCTTCCCAGCATTGGCCTTTGTGGAAGTTCGCCCGTTTTAGTGGCTCGGTATCTCGTTAAGGCAAGAGAAGGTCAGCAATGGCGGCCGTAATCTGGAGCGTGTGTGAAGCGCCTATACCGATAGTTTTTGTTCAGAAATGCTTATGTTTCATATGGTACCCCCCTCTATGTAATACTCCCTCGGGGCCTTTAAAGGTAATTTAATTAAATATATAGTTAATTAAATAAACATTTTTTTGTTTATTTATCGGAAAGGACAATTAGTAATGATCCAACGTGACCTCCAGGACGTGGCGAGTGACGTCACGTGCGAGCCATATATTTCCGGAAAGTTCATTCTGTTTCAAGATAAGAAACGCGTGTGACATGGATTGTGAAATATTTTATTTGTTATAGGAATTCTGTGTTCCTTGATGTATCTGCTCGATGTGATTCCCTTCCATTTAAAGGCATACACGTCATAATGTAGTACGAATGTTTCGATGACTTCCTCTAGAAGTCTGCCGCGCGAGTCTTTAGCCAAAATATTTGGTCTACGTCGCGAAAGTCGATTGTGCTACTGAAGTTTATCCTAACCGTTTAGTGATGTAGGGTTTAAAGTTTCCACCACAAATCTTCTTTTTTTCTTTTGTCAGAATATAGATTAATGTCCGAAATCCTCGCCCCCAGCGATAAAAATGGGAAATAATAATCTCAAACGCAGGCTTTTGTGAAGAAAGGGGCTGCGCATAAAACAAGATTTTTGCTTTCTACAGCACTCTTGGCATACGTGTTGTTCTTGAAGCTTCGTGACTATGCATTTCTGACGTTCTTGCAGTACGATATGTGCGAAAGTTTCTAAAAACAAAACGGAATCTTGCAAGAAGCGCAGCCCTCCTACTGTGTCATAGCGTCAGCATAAAAAAACATGGCGGCGCCCAAGGAAGCAATGTTGCATGTTGCATATACTGCTCTGCGACGCATTATTAACGCTTGGTAGCCCTTAACTAAACTTTTTGTTTTAACCGGTATTCACTGCCATTCCTTCGTTCATTAGGTTTGAGTCTATAACCTTCGCCAAGTAATGGACCTTTTCCGAGAAGCGTTCTGCGCACGCGCGAGCGCCCGATGCCAAGCGGCGGAAGTTGAAACCAAAAATCGAGGAAATTCGGAAGGAGGCTGTAGATCAGCGAGTAGAAAACGTAATTGCAGCATACATATAATTGTGTTACGCAAAAAAAGAAAGCGGACGGAAAGAATAACACGACGTTTAAGTGGACGCCACGGATGCCCCACTTGGACGGCGCGTTGGGCACGCCCTGCTGCTCAGAGAACGAAGAAACTGGTAGCGTAGCTCCCATTATCGATTGGTAGCGCAGGTAGGTCCCTTCCTCGATTTTTAGTTCGTGCAGCCACCACCTGGTGCCGTCGGTATGTGAAAAAGGTCCATTTGTCGATGATTCTTTCATGGTCTGCATGATTCGACAGTTGTCGCATTCGAAATATTTTTTACAGAGTGGACCAGAGACTCGGCAGGCCGTCCTATCGACTCAATCAGGATTATTTAAAATCACTAATCGAAAAACAAAATCCCTGTCTCACAAAATGGAGTCGCGGTGTTACTAATGGACGAAGAAGCACAAGTGCTCGTGCGCCACTTCGGTTCAGACATTCAATGTATGCCATTTCCAGTAACAAGAGTGCAAATATGCGTAACTAATTCAATATGCATGGAGAATTTGAAATGTTTGATTAAGACGGTAATTAAAACAAACGAGTGAATGGGATTCTTGATGATATTGCTTAATTGTCCGCTTTCACTTTTGTCGTCTGCATAAGGGATGCTTTTTTTTCTTTCTTTCTTTTTTTTTTTGGGGGGGGGGGGGGTGGGTGGGTAGAGGGGTGGGTGGGAAGGATTTTGAATAATGCTTTTTTCTTCATCTTTTTTTTGGGGGGGGGGGGGTTTGAGTCGTACAAGTCTCTCGCAACAGAGGAGCGTGGTTTTCACTCTTTATTCATTTGGCTCCTGCAGCGCCGGTACCGGACACACTGAATAGGTTTTCAGTACTCAGTGACACTAGCCGGCACGGCAATAATGCGGAAAACGAACAACAATAAAAATAACTTGTGACAATATTCGGCACAAGCAGACTTGTACGTAATCCGTTACATTTATCAGTAATTTAGTAACGGAATAATTACATATTTTCTAGAGTAAATTTAAAGTAATTCCCTTGCATTTTCTACGTAACGGATTCCTTGTAATCCGTTACATTTTTTAGGACCAACCCCCCCCACCCCTTTCTAAAGAAAGGGTTGTTTTTAGAGTGCCAGCGCAAAGGGGGCTTGGCACTCTTCAGTTCCGCAAAGCCTTCTTTTGCGACACCAAGCCCCTGAATCTATTTTTTTTTAAACCCTAACAACAATGCCAAAAAACCAAAAAAGCATTTCTACAAAAAAAAAAAAAAGGGGGGGGGGGGGTCAAGTTATATTCTTTTTTTATGGTCCTTTTGTTTTTTCTTTGCGATCGAAGACGGGAATAGGAGGACACAAAGTGAATGTGTGCCTCTTCGAGAAGATCCAGGCGGTGAGTCCACCGACAAGAATTAACAAAGAATAAAGTGGGTTGGCCCACTTTATTTGTGAATTCCAGCAAGGTTATCCGCATCTCAGTCACTTTTTTGTGAGTCAGCTTTTGGGCGAGCACTTCGAAAATGAATAGTCTTCCTTTCTTCCTGTTTTTACCCCAGCAAGACACATCTTATCTCAAGCAGATATTTTTACAAATAAAACATAATGTTGGCTGACGTAGACTTGAGATTCTGGCTTGATGAGAGAGTGAAACTCGTGAGTGGGGCCATAGCGCGGCTTACTTAGTACTCTGCCCTTCGCTGCCTGTGGCATCAGCGGACGTCTATCTGGAGAACACCAGAGTAAACTGCAGTCGGTTCGTGCTTCGTGCGTTTTTGAACGGCACCAAGAAAGGTACACACGGCAAACGTGCGTTTACATTTCCTTGTTTTAACCGCCGTCCTAATTAATTGTTGTTATGAGTGTCCTTTTTTTTCGATTACTAATATTTATATGCTGGACACTTTTTTTATTGACCAACGTCTCAACCGAGGCTCGACCTGTTCAGAACCAAAAGAAGAAGAATATCGAGCCAAACCTTATTTATTATTTAATTATCACCTTACTGCTACAACTACGCTTTGCTATTGTCTGGTAATATATTCCAGTATAGTAAGATGGACATAAATCAATTCTTATTATAGTTTTGGCTAGATGTATGATGACTTCTTCAGCTTCGTGATTTCGACAATGGAGAATTTTAGTAGATCGGTCCGATGACTCCGATAACGATTATCGATACTCCGCCGCCGTTTTTGAGCATTCATCATATCGTTATCGGGAGCAGCGGAGGTATCGGAACGATCTACTAAAACTCTCGAATATTAGGCAACGGCTGCAACGGGGAAGCTTTGCTCTATCTTCGAGGTAAATCGTACTTCCATTGCCTCGCTGATAAAGCTCAATGCAGAGCATAAAACATTCTTGAGGCACAAGATGCCACTCCCATCCAGTGCCTCAGTTCAAATGGTGTTCAGCGTGCAGTCGACATATTGAGTAAGAAATAATGGAAAATGTCTGACGAGACTTTCGAGAGTCAGCTGTTGCTCAAAATACTCAAGGTCTTTAAATGGAGCGGGTGGCGACAATAAGAACTTGAATAACCCCTTTCTTTTGTTTCTTAATTGAAGATAATAATGTTGAAAGTTACGCCACGAAAGTAACAGATTACTTTTGGGGTAACGGTCACTTACTTTTATAGTAGGGTAATTGTAGTTGTAATAAATTACAATTTAGTCTTGAGTAATTGTAAATGTAATTCCTTACTCTTTTTCAGTAACGTGTACAAGTCTGGGCACAAGCCTTAACCTCATCAAGCGCATTCCGGTCCTTGACTGGTTTAAGAGTAGAATAATTTCCACAGAGCTCCTTCGCCTCGGTCCGCGTTTGTCACGGATTTTGTGCATATGATCTTGGCGAAGAGAAAAGCAATTCTGTGTTAAAAGATAAAATGAGCTGTTGATACAGGTGGCTTTACGAGTAAATACTATATACAACTTCAATTCATGCGCCGAAACTCGTATTAACACAAGCCTAGTCTACTTTTTTTTTCTTTTCTTCTTCTTTTTCGTATTATTGACTTTTGAGGATCAGTCGTACTGGCTCAGGACTAACCGAGAGGCACGATTCTCTATTTTCTCCCAAACAGGTATGTTTTCTTTTATATATTACTTCTTTTGTGTAGCTGGTTGCTAATGAGACGGACAATTAAATGAAGGGGCGATGATGATAATAGTAGAACGTAAAGCCCGAGATTTCGCGTCCTCCTTTGGGTCTTCATTTTCCCTTCGTGTGTGCGTGTGTATGTGTGTGTGTATGTGGGAGGGGTGGGGCGTCAAGGGGAGACGTTATGACGACGTCTCCTCTTGACGTGATATGTGCTTTCTGTCGTCACGCTTGTTGCGAACAGTTCTCAACAAAGCAAAACGATAGCGTGATGACCTCGCAAGTCCGTGATGATTCGCGCCACATCGCGTGACCTTCAATAGTATGCTTGCTTCTTGCTCGTGAAATTCATGTCACGTTACCGCATGTCACCTCACAGGGGCCATCACATGGTGTTAGCATGACAGTTAGATTTGGTGGATTTGTTTCAACTACGTCGCAATTTTTGTATCAAGCCTGTTCGACTTCATGTTTCTGTGTCTTGCACCGTTTTGTGCAAATTATTATTCTCGCTCCCAAGATAATATTGTGTCTACATTGTCACAGAGTGTCGTATTGAACGAGTCACCCTTGTAAAGGAAATTTCATGGCGAGTGACGGAGCTAGAAAAGTGTGTCGTCTTAGTTACACGACGCCTCTGCTCATGCCCACGACGTGGGCAAATGAAACATGTTGCCCTGTGTCTTTAAAAACTGTATTTCTTTCGTACGTTTTTAACGGCTTTCCTCCACAAATCGCGGTGATGGACTTTCCCAATGATCTATGGCAAAGCCAACTCACTGTATTTTCTGGAGTGCATCCAGGGTACTGTGTTTTGACCTGGGTCTCTAAGTATATGGGTTTCGAAGTCTCCAATGTTCCAGCGCAGATTACACCTTTAGGTCAACCCCCTTTTCTTTTAATGATTTCTTGAAGGGCCGTTTCTCCTTTAATGCAAATACTTTGTTTTCGTTGCGTACAGTATGAAACTGAACGCTGAGTCCTTTTTTATTTGGACTAAGCTGCTTTACTGGGAGCCTCTTTTTTGGCCAGGTTCACGCAACATGTGTTGACACGACGACCATACTCCTTTGCCCAAGCGCCTCTCCCCCATCCCCACAAAAAAAAAAAGAAAATAAATAAACACTCACACACAAATCAAACATGCTTTGTCCAGACAGCACCTAACATTTCAGTGCCGCTGACCCGCTACACTGTTGAGAAGGACAAGGAGAAAGACGGAGACTGTTTGTGATAAAAAGAGCGAGAAAGAGAAAGAAAGATACGTGCTCGCGATTCACACCACCGTCGGAATGAAAACCGCGTCCACGTGCGATGTCGTAACCATTCAAAGTCCGGCCCTGACCCAACATCGACAGACAGGAACGACGACAGAAAAAAACAAAACAAGAAAAAAAGGCTTCTTGGGCATTCAGGTCGGGGTCTCGTCGGCTCGCTATCAGGCACGAACACGAAGCCCTAAAACATCCCCTTTCTTCGCTTCCCTCCCTCCCCCTCCTTTCTCTCCCCTCTCTTGGAACCGAGTCACCGGGTACGAATATACGACCTGAGTGTTCCTGATAAAACGCCGGACGATTCCGCTCTTTTTTTATGCGAGGAGACGAGCCAGGGCTAAACTCCGTCTCCCTGTAACTTAGCAGACGGCCAAAGCTACGGTCCCAGCGAGCCAATCAGCGCGTCGCAGGGAAATACGTGACTGTACTCTCTCTCTTACTAGTTGCGAATATTGAGTGATGGGCTCAACTCCGAGGGAGATCAAAAGCGACGTATGGGACACGCAAGAAGGCCCGGGTAACAGGGGAGTTTCCCCTACCCCCATCTCCAACTGCTTGGGTTACGCGCAGACTTATGCTCGTTACTCGAAAAAATGTAATGGATTACGATTACAAATTACCGAGCCTCAAATGTAATGGGTTACCGTTACAAATTACTTTCACTGAAAAGTAACGGATTACTTTACTCGCTACGTTACAAATTACTTTCTCGTTACTTTTTCCGTACACTTATCCAGAAAACAAGAGAAACAATTTGGATATTTTTCACAAATGTTCCGCAACACTACGTTTCATTTCTCATACGCCCGTATGAGAAAGACTATAATGATAGTCTTTGTAAAAAAACAATATTGTATTTAAGAGGAAGAGTGTAGATGCACTCCGTTCACCGGTAAGCTGACAAAGCACCGAAAGCTGCAACCACACCCGCCATCCCGCTAACTTACGGCCTCCGGAAATGATCCCTGGAATTGTGCAGACAAAGCTAGCGGTGCACATGCTCAGTAACAGCTTCGACTTCAGCTAGGAGATGCGGAGTTAAAGAAGCGATCTACGAAAGCTCTCTTTTGACTCGAATGTTTCGTTTGTCATTCACAAGAAAAAAAAAACTTGTTTTTAACGTCACAATGTATAGCCAATGCAGAATGCAGGTGTCCCAGCTTACCTTGATGTGTTTGCATAGATTAAAGTTTGCTGTTCTTGCTGATCACAATGCGTGTTTTTTCGCAAGCAAAGTATGCACTGAAACTCTAGGTTTCCGTTCTCCTTAATGCCCTGAATTTTGAACATCTCATTAAGAGATGGACACCAGATGTTCAACATCTCCATCTCATTAAGAGATGGAGACGACGGACACTCCATGACCGAAAACCCGACCAGTGTTCATCGGTTCACTTTCATACCAATATTCGTGGAGGCAAAGGGAGGGGAGGGCATAGAGAGCGAGAGAAGCGGTGGCCATCGGTCTCACAAAACAATACAGGATCACACCACTTTCACGCATTCTCTCTCTCTGTCAGCACTCCTTACATGGCCGAACCTCCCCCCCCCTTTTTATGTTGACAGTTGACCGTAAAGTGAGGAGTGGATTCGATCCCCCTGCCCAGACAAGTAAACCAAAAGAAGTATCGTCCGTACCCTCGAAGACGATGCTCTTAGCCTCGCGCCAGGCGCTTTTCAGCCGTGCCTCAAGAGCGTGCTAGAATAAAGTAGCGCACATCAAAGACAAAGAGAATTCGACCCTCTCGCGCGAGGCTACATCGTCTGTTACGCGAGTTGTGAACCCGCGAATCGAGGGGGTACGGACCCGCGTTTGCTGTCTGTGCAGGTGGCGGGAGACGTCGAAGAAGTTGGAAAGGGTGAAATGGTGTAAAAGACAAAAACAAATGAACACGAAGAGCTTTCTCCTGCCCGGGAGAAGAAGAAAAACACGATGGAAGGCGACGGAGAGCCTACTCGGCGTTATCTTACTTGATCTTTGTCTTTCGTATATTTGTACATGCCTTGCCCGTTTTTCTAGTGGTTCTAGTGACCGGTCATACAAAAAATCGTGTTTTCTTTTCGGCTATTCTCCCCTTTCTGATGTTTTCTATTTTGTTGAACTTGCTCTCTTTATGCTGCTGAATGTTCTGCTCGTATTGCTCCAGTTACTGTATTATGCTCATATTTTTAAAAAGTAACGAGTAATTAAAGTAATCCGTTACCAATATTTTGCAACGAAATTACATTACAAATTACTTCCGAAAAAAGTAACGGCAGTTACAAAATTACTTGAAAAAGTAATGGATTACAAGTAATCCGTTACTTGTAACGGATCACTTCCCAAGAAGTCTGGTACGCGCTCCCTGCCCCCGTGCCTTCGGTAAGGACTGTCAGGTGCTTCGCGCCCGGCGCTCAGATTGGCTCCAAAGGGCCGTGGCGTTCGCTCTTTGCGAGGTTACGGTGAGGCGGACTCGTACAGTGTAGTATACCTCGTGACGACCAGCAGCCGCATGCTGGGGAGATCCAAAAGGGAACTCCGACTCCGGACTCGTCCGATAAGAGGATGCTGATAAGGAGGCGGGCGCGCGATGCGTATTTTAGTCGCTGCGCCCTTTCTTTCTTATCTTGTTCTTCCCCCTCTCTGAAGTCACCGAGGCACTGGGCCGAATTCCGCAGAGCTTCTTTTTTTGGTGGTCCCGCATCTGCTCATTCGTTCTTTAGACGCTGAGGGGGGGGGGGGGGGCTGTTTATGTCTCTCACCCCCCCTCTCCCTTATTCGTTGCGTTCGAGGTGAGTTCAAGTGGGAATAGGAAATCGAAACCAAGACGCAAGAGACGGTGATGGCGCAATCGATGTGGTCTTTCGTCTGTTTGGAAACGATAGGGAGGTGTCCCCCTATCGTTTCCAACGCAACAACCCCAATCTATTTTTTTTTTATAGTTTAGTGTTTATTCTGGGGTGTTTTCCACGATCCCAACCGGTCGCCTCCGGTTGGAGTCACATCGCAGACAAGCCCTTGTCATTGTGCTGCGGGGGCTTGGGTACCTCTAGTGCGGCGGGGGTCCGGTGTCGCAGGTGTGGTCCCTTCTTCTTCGCCCTGGTAGGCTTGCTGCAGGCACGGCCAACTGCGGGCAAACGTCTGCACCGACGGAGGCGGCCCAGTTCCGACGTCTGCGTGGGTCCGCACCAGCAGCCAGGTCCTTCACGTTCGGGAGCAGTGGTGCCAATATTGGGGAGGAGGAGCGACCGTGACGCCCCAAGCGGTTAACTTTAGAACTACACGGATGGGGATAACAAATACAATGACTCAGCGCTCGGCCGACTTAACCAAACGCGGCTGCAGCGTTCGGCTGGGTTCGTGTCTCGGTGAGGGGAGGAGGGGCTCTTTGTTTCCACTGCGGCCTGCATGAACAATGCAGCATGCACGGTCCCAGCTCAGTCTACTCAAAAGCCGAAGTGGGTCAAGCTCGCATTCTCTGAGGATAGATCCGGCACTTAACGTCGCTTCGTCGATTGTTAGTATTTTTTACATTAAACTGTGCCCCGCGCTCTATTGTAGATGACATGGACATGCCCATAAGGCCTCTGGGCATGTGCACAGGCCTTGTGTAGGCGAGACATGTTACAGTGGTAAACATTGAAAAATTATTTGAACCACGACCTCCTTTTTTAAAGAACTTAATTTCTGCGACAGTGTATGAAATCGTTTTTAATTTCTGCCAGATGACCTGGGCACAGTAAACTATGCACAACTATTAAAAAAAATGAATATATGAGGGCAAGGGAGTTTAAATTTTGGGACTGGTTAGTGGAAGTTCCAAGCGACGTCAGATGAGTCAGAACTTTTACTGGAAAACAGAAACTTTTGCAAAGCATGTGAATTTGATCAATGGAGCTTCGACCTTTAGAAAGATCTCCAGAACAAAACGGAAAAGGCAGCTGTGGCTGGAATCATGTCGCCTGTGTCACCTTTTTCGTGTCATCCTTCGTTTGGGGTTTTCTTACGTAACTTCCCGGCCGCTTTTTTTCTTCTTCTTATTTTCTTTAAAATTTTGTTTGTTGATAAAGCACTTATTTCTGAAACAAACCCATCTAGTCGAAGAAAACTGGGTCGTACCGCGCGCAACAAAAGGATGTCACGTGACGGATATTTGTCTTTTACCTGACACCTTTCTTCTCAACTTAATGGCAGCTGACAAGCAGAGGCAGTGGGCGTCGTAAAACAAAGAGCCTGTTCTGCAAGGCCGAGCATTAACGCCCCTCAATGTTTTTTTCTACTTCTTGTTTTTATTTTTACACCCGAACGCGCTTAATCCCACATCACGATCTTTTATGATTCGAAACGGCCATAAAAATTTTCCTCTTATTTTGTTTCTTCTTTGAGATAACTAAGGGGGTCCCGATTGCAGCTTTTTTCGCGACGTCACGTTTTATCTTCGTGTTTTTTTTTGTGTGTGTTTTTCATTGTCATCGTCGTCGTAACTTACAGCATGGTATACGCGGAGCCCACCTGACGCTATTATCTACGCGCGCTTGGAACGTTCACGACATCGAACATGCATTGTGTAGAAAGTACCCTATACACCAACGAGCGGCTCTGGCATCCCGCCAACCGCGGTGGCGCTGGTGTTTGTACGGCGCATGCCGTACAAACACCATGCATGCGAAGTGCCTCCCTTTCCGCGAATCTGCTTTCTGCGCACCCCCATGTGCGCACACCTGGTGTGAGCAAACTCTGCCTCGTTTGTTAATCTAACAGCGTTCCGGTGTATGTCGAGCCTCCTCTCAAAAGGCCGCCTCAGAGCAACGATCGGGTCAGCCATCTTGGATGGATGGATGGGTGGATACTCGGATCCGTGTGTAGAGAGTGTTCGGTCAATGGGAGGAGCAGACAGAGCCACGGCGTGCACCAGACGCAGATACACGGCTTTGCGTGCTTCTTGGCCAGCCAGAAGCCGAAAAGAATCCCCTTGTGGTGGTAGCGAGAAACAGTTTTCAAAAGAGCGTAAGGTTTAAATGTAGTAACTCTTCATGGTTGAAAATAGGGTGCGTGTGATGTTTCGATTGTGATCATGCAAAAAGATGTGAGAAACGAAACGGCCCCTTGAACTCTGTTTGTGATGTGAACGCTCGGACGGCAGATTCCCGGCCCTCGGCGCCTGGCGTACGGATTGTGTAGATCGTTCCGCTAGTCGCGCTTTTCCACCATGATTTTGGATGACCGTGATTGAAACGTCACGTTGCACCACATTTTTAATGAGCGAGAGTTACTCTGATGCACTTATTATTTTTGTTTCTCACGACCACCGCCAGGGTATCATTTCCGGCTTCTGGTTGGCCGCATCCGAATTTGTGAAGACGTCCTAGAACACGCCAGCCCGTTTTCGCCCAATGGCGTCGCCTCATTTGCCTCCTATACTACCCAATCAATGGCCAAACTCTCTATATACGGCTCTTTTGACGCTAAGGTCTGTACCCGTTATAACTTACGGTACCTTGCGCCACCTAGCTATAGGCACTGTTCAATAGCATTTAGGGGTGCGTTTCGACCTTGAAGTGCCGATTATGATGCACGCAATATATTTTTTCTATTTTGTGGCCCTTTTTTTGCTAGAGTCCCTCTTGGGACTTACGGGATTTTCATATACAAGTAAAGAACATAAAGAAACCAAAAGTATGATTTTCTCTCTCCCCGCCAATTTGCGTCCCGTCGGTATTTTTGTAACTATCACCAGGCGCTTAAATGCGCGTTTAAATTGGTGCTTAAGATCACACGGTTGCCACTTATACCTAGCTTATCCGAAATCGTTGTAGGTAAACTTTTGGTTCGTTTTCCAGAAAAAATAAAACATCCTCGACGGATAAAGGCGATATCGTCGTAAGCTTCCCCACTTCGTACCTAAAGCTTGGGAAGTGGAATTCTGAAACGGTAACTTACTTAGTGGCATTGTAGTCGTCACTCCCAGCTTCGGAAAGCGCAGGGCGTGGTCAACCCTCAAGCATCTCATTACCGCTCCGCAGCCAATCAGATTGCGGCATTAGCCGATGAGAACACGGAAGAACCAAAGGAAACGAGAAACATGAACATAGACATTTTAACCCTGAGAGTGGGGACAAGGAGAACAAACACGACACAGATCTCCAAGCGAACGTAATAAGCCACACCCTATTGTCCTCAACCTGTTAGCGACTATGGCCTTTATAAAATAGACTGAGCAGTCCATGAATCTTCTTGATTCAGTCACTGCTTCGAGAATACTGGCTGGGGTGGTTCTGCCCCGGACGCGCCATTTAGCGTGAAAAGCCAAGTAGCGACTGGAGCGAGATAGAACGCTAAAAGTTAAACGTTTTCTTTTTTTTAATATCTCCGAGCTCCTTTAAAACACCTCTAAAAAGCTGGCAACATCAATAAAAAAAAGAAGACATAGTTGTGTTGGTTCGATAATCGAGTCAAGCCTTCTGTCTGTCCGAACGCGTCCATGCTCGACTTCGGCGCAGGTTCGATATTTTTGTGTGAGGAAGGGAGGCGGGTTATTTTAGGCAATCTCATTTGTGTCACCTGTGCCGCATACGAAACGAATTCGTAGTCAGCAGCGTCGCGAACGGAGTCTACCAATGCAGCGCGACATTCGACAGAAAAGAATCGATAAACAGTGGCGCGTGGGGGTTAACCCCGGCGGTATATATATATATACACACAGCGATGCGTCTTCAAACCGCAGCCATACTACTCTAATACAGCATACAAAAGATACTGCGTGAGGCTCGTTTCTTCCTTGTACGATGGCCCTGTCACACTGATCATTCAAAAACTGTACTGCTGTAGACATGCTCGAAGCGTAGATGTATGAAGCAACGTGCTTCCAACACGCCTGAGACGTGTCCGTAGATATTTCTCTCGTACATCTCTGCAGAGGACTGCGCGTCTTTTGTTATGACGCATGGGAAGCGTGACTTGCACTTTTTGAAAGCTGTCCGTGACTGAACAAACCGATGTTTGCCTGCAGCCTCCTGATACCGTTTCTGAAGCTCCGTATAGGAAGTCGCGTCTTCGAATCGCAATGATTGTCCATAGACTTTTTTCGAGAGTCCGTCGAGCAACATTGGTGGTCGCCATTGCTTGGACACGAAGCTCGGGATTGATCCGAGCTTTCGCCGGACACTGACGTCAGCACTCGTGTCCCATACGAGCTGAGCCGAGTTCACGCCGAACGCTGTCGCAACTATATATCGCGTCCAATTCACGTTGAGAGTATACGTGCCCTGACTATTACAAACTCTTTGTTTTTCGTAGAACCTTTTAGGTGGCGCGCACTTCTATAAAGACTTTTTTGTGCCCGTTTTGCACTATGTAAAAAAAAAAAAATGGCGGCGCACGCAGGAAATTTAGTACATGGAGAGAGCCGATACTCTAAGTTCTTATCTGGTGGCTTTATATAGTATCTGCCGCAGTTCATTACACGGGATGATGCGCTTCGGTGAGTCACTTCTTCCGTAACAGATCTCGTGTCGTATATACGCATTCATCCAAACGAAGCTGCGGTGTCCCTCTGTGAAACCTCCAAAGTCGGGGTCACACTGCTCAGATACGTCGTACAAAAGGCAGCCTGCAATCACGAGTCACCGCAATATCCGTGGTCCGAATGTCCGCGTGCCAAGTTTTGCTGCTCACGCTGCTCATATGTATGACGGTCACGCTGCTCATATGTATGACGGTCACATTCGTCAAACAAAAATTATCTGCAAACATGTTCGAAGCATACAAATGTTAATGTATGAAGCAAACATGATTCAACCATGCTGGAGTCATGTTCGCGGCTAATTTTGTCATCGTGTCTTTTGTCTTTACCTTTGTATGGTGTACGAGCAGCGCGACTGCGGCTTTAGGAAAGTGGCGGCATGGTATAGAGCGCACCCGGATGGATGGATGCATGCACGTACCCGAACCCTTTAAATCGAGGGGCCGCTTGCGCCATCTAGCGTGAAAGCGACCGCCGGTAGCAAGATTGCGCGGCGTCGGATGATGCATCACTCGGGGAACGCCTTGTTCGACCCCGACACTCGGTCGAGACGGTGTGCGACCAATTTGGACAACTTCCAGAGACGTCACCCCCCCCCCCCCCCCTCTCCCTCCTCCCAGCCCCGTCCAGGCTCGAGGCTGCCCGAACGAGGTTGTCTTTCCAACTACGTCCTCTTCTTCTTTTTCTTTTTTCCGCTTTTTTTTCTTGGCGGTGTGTCAGCGCATTTATACGCGGCTTGGGTTTCCTTCTTGCTCGGTATACACCTGAATGATTTCCTACAACTTACTCTTGGCTTGTGGCGTCACTGTGAATACGCTACGCTTGAGAGTAACGACCACTGATCTCAATGACAATTGCTGGATCGCGTTTGACCAGCACCGCCTATGGACAGTGGAATGCGGCCACGGTCGGCCATCTTTTTGGTAGAGTTATATCATCTCTAGCCATCATAGTAATATGGCGGACAGCGCAATGGCGGCAGGCAGCCATAAAATAGCCGTAGATCTAGTACACTGTACCGTGGGTGATATTTCGTGCTTGATTGAAGTTGTTCGACGAAGCAGATTCTTGAAACCCGGCGTGAACGGTAGCCTCGTCTTTGAGGACCCGGCGAAAGTTCTACGAAAGCGCAACACCGGGGAAAGTAGCGCAGCTCGCATCGAAAGCAGACTGCGTACCGGCGTCTGCTGATGCTTTTTTCGATGCGACTTTCGATGCGTTATGTGCTGTTTTCCCTGGTGCTGCGCGATTCGGCTGAAACTTTCACCGGGTCCTCAAAGACCGGGCTACCGTTCACGCCGGATTTTAAAAACATGTTTTGTCAAACAATTTCAATCAATCACGGAATATCACCCACGCTATTTTGATGGCAGCCGGCCACCACAACTGCCAAAACGCCGTCTGCCATGGATGGATGATGGTGGCTGCCAGGTGGCTTCAGCAGCTGTATCTTGGCTAGAGGTGATATAACTCTACCAAAAAGATGGCCGCTGGTGACCGCATTCGTGGAGCGGGCAAACGCGATCCAGCAATTGTCATTGAGATCAGTGGTAACGACGCTGCGGCCATATTGATGCTCGAAATCATTGTTGCCAGTTACGCGAAAGTTTATCTCGAATCAAATGAAACGATGTGTCTTACGCCAGAAATGTGGAAATAGACCGCGAGAAAGCAGTAGCGATATTATCACTCGAGTTTCCTGACATACCGCCCCTTTAGCTCAGGAAGTCGCATTTTAGAATCGTAACGATCGGGACCCTACGCGCCTCACCGGACGCCCCCCCCCCTTCCCCCTCAACACGGGGCCTTCAACACACCCTTCCAGAACGCATATAAACGCACAAAGACATACACTACGCTTCTCAACCTCGGATCAAGGGCGAATAATTTGGCAGACGCTCGACATCAACACGAACCCACTTACACCAATCCGTATACCTCCATACCATAAGAAAGTGCCAACCCAAACATTAAAGTGGAACCACTACCGAGGAACATGCACCGTGACAATAACTCCCGAGATACGAAAGCTCCGCTCTAAAGCCCCCGGAGAACGAATACAATGCCTGCAGGAGACGGAGCACGGTACGTATTTTACGGACGCCAGTCGCCAAGTCACGCGCGGCAAAATCCCCTTCGTCAATACACGCACTAAGGTACATCATCCCGAAACACCAGAACCTCCGACGATTGATGACCTCAAAAAAGAGGCCATCGCCAACGCCAAAGTGCATGCAACCCAACGCCAAAGTGCATGCAACCCAACGCCACAGCCCACATCCCACGTTCATATTCACGGACTCGCAGCGAACCCTACGAAAGTATTCCAACAACACCCTGTGCCCTGTCACGGCTAACCTATATAGAAAATATCCGGCACCACGACTAGAGATTCCGCCTTGTATCAACACCTGCCACCAAGGCGTGCAGGGAACATAAAAACAGCTGATTATTTCACCCGCGAAAACTCCCCGGGTCCCACAACGTCAAGGCCCGTTCACACACTTGCGTTCGGAGCGACCACTATGCTTACGAACGAATGCAACCGCTCCGACTTCAACGACAACTGTGCGCGACGTGTACACACACATGGAACCGCATGC
The DNA here is from genome assembly GCA_037355805.1 of Ixodes ricinus. NCBI lineage: Eukaryota > Metazoa > Arthropoda > Arachnida > Ixodida > Ixodidae > Ixodes > Ixodes ricinus. The sequence goes on along the minus strand of JAZHYW010012658.1, from coordinate 15,258 downwards.
AACCAGACGAATCAACAGCCAATGAGAACCGAGCTTCAGCTCTTGCTCCTAGCCAATAGTAAGCAATCCAGCTACGCTTACAAACATGGCGGACGGTTTCCAGCCCGACGCGAAATCCTCACCGGAACAGCCGGAGGTGTCGGCTACGGCGTACAGTCACGAAGATCTGCTGTGCGCCTACAATAGCTATGTAAAGGCTGGTTCAGACATCTGAAACGAACCCGTTATTCACGACTGCGTCCGTTATGACCAGAGCGGCCGCTCTGCGCCGCGCGTACACTCCTGCAACCACTGCCACAAGCGCAGCGGGTCGGCAGCACGGCCGCCACTTCTCCGCCGCCGTCAGCTGTTTCAGCGGTGCCTCTAAAAAGAAGGGGACGCGCTGCCACTCACAGAGACAGACCGTCTTCTATGACCTTAAACTCTATTTCTTTTTTGTTCAGGATACGCTTGCAGGGTAGTGCATTAAAAAAAGAAAAAGATGCAGTACGCCGTCTTGCAGAATCACGACTTTAATACACGACTTTGCCAACAGTACAAATCTCGCCACACGCCTTTTCTACGATCAAAAAAGCCGATGTAATTTTAGCAGCGATACAGCAACGTAGAAATATAATTTCGTGATCAGATAGACGTTGCGAGCGTTCAGGATTGCTAACACTAATCACCTTTCTCGGGTGATGAAAACGCGACAAAATTCGCATTTTTTATACGGTACGCACCAGAAATACCTTGAACTTGAGCACACGCATGGAATGCGCCAAAAAAGAAATCCGGGCGATGTTCGAGGACACGAATGCTAAGAAAGCACCACTGTAGTCAAAATAAACAAACACGACGGCACGGGCGTTCCTGCTGTCTTGAGAGTGCCGCCACGAGATCACCGCACGAGTAGGTGGATCTTCCCTTCTAGTGCGTGCTGGGTTATCATAGCGACACACGACGAGAATTCACAGTCAAGGATAGCGCTTTTACGGGGAACGATGAGAAGTTTCCACCACGCCGTCCACGTCGACGATCACCACCGACGCCATGTTTGCGGACTGAAGGAGCCTGGCACGACCGGCATGCAACGCGCGCGACCGAGCTCTCCTCGACCTGTGATTGGCCTGTCGCTCCCGTCGCTCCCGAACGTAAGAAAAAGTTCAGCTCGGCTCAACTCCTTGCGTTGCGAACGAACACGAACGAAACGACCGTTTGGCGCTCCGTTGCCATGGCAACTCGTCGTTCCAACCGGTTGCGTTCGTTCGTAAGCGTAGTGGTCGCTCCGAACGCTACTGTGTGAACGGGCCTTCATGGTCGACCGTCTACTCGGCAGGGACAGCACGGAACACTGTCAAAGAGCCCCGCAGTAGTCGAGGCTGAAAGAGCAGCGACAAGGGCGGACCATGTACTCCGAATTCCCGAAGACCATGTGGAAAGCCTCCTCGTCAGACAAGTCCAGACCAACTCCCTACCATCACACCACGTCTTCCAGCAGATTTACAAACGTCCCAATTCCCCCACCTTCCCCAAATGCGGAGATTACCCTTCCATACCTCACACCTACTGGTCCTGTAACTAACTTACCCACCCTTCCCCCATCCCTCTCCCGCATCCTTTCCTCGGAGCAATGGCTGGTTCCACCTCTGGGCACCGATGTACCCACCGTACATCAAGCACTCGACCACCGCTCCGGTCCCTTCGCGGAATCCCTCCGTGAGACGTGGACCGGACAGGTTGTCCGATGCAGGGACGTAATCTTCCTACAACATAAAGTTCGCTCTCCTTCTCTCCCCTTCTCTCTTATTTTAGTGACTCCATCATGGGTCAGTAGTGCAGGGTGGAATGAGTGGTTTTCACAAGTAATCATCAGCACGAGCTGTGGGTGAAGCAACACATACTCATCAAGGGACTTCTAATGCGCCAAGATTTCGGAGTGTTCCTAACTGCTCGAATGGAGGTCACATGGTTTATGGGCGGAGTTCGCAAAACGAGTTGCGAGGAGGTGACAGAAGCTTTGATCATCTCCAAGCGACTCCGTCTACTCCGCCCTCTTCCCTACCCCACGCGACAATGCAACGCATGCGCACTTCCGACCGACCTGCGCAATAGGCGACCGCCATTAAACCGAAACCCTCCACATGACTTGAGTTGCCCCCTCTCTTAAATCAAGGTTCTCCAGGGACTTCAGCCAACCGTACCGGTTTCTATTAAATTTTCTAAAGGCACTAAAGACTATGGGATTCTAAGAGAATACCCGATCGTCTCTACCCTGTCGGCAAATATATACCTATAAAACCGCGGTCCCACTGATAACGCATCATACAAGAGACAGACTGCAGGCACTTTCTGGGGCATGTTTTTCCTTCTATGACTGTCCTGTCGTATTGGTCGTACAAAAACTGTCTGCTGCAGAGATGTTATGAAACAAACATGCTTCAAACATGCTCGAGGCGTGTGCGCAGATAATATCCGCAGATAATGTCCGCAGATAATATCCGCAGATAAAGATAACACCATGTCTTTTGTATGACCCGTAAGCAGTGTGACGGCGGCTTAGAGCTTCTTAAGTTATGTCAAACTGAACATCTTCCTCCCCTTTTTCTTTCAATGTTTCTTTCTCTTTCTTCCTTTCTTTCTATCTTTTATCCCCTCTTCATTTTTTTCCCCTTAATTATAAAGCTCGATTTTTTTAAAGGGATTAATGTTTGCTTTCTTTACTCGTCTATAAAGGTAGTTATTTTTTTTAATGGATTTATGCGTGCTTCTTTTACTCATCCCCAACTTTTATGCCTGGAGAATTAGAGGAACGAAGAACCGTGTCGGCTCAAGCGGCAGATGAGGAACGATTCAGATAACGAACCTTTCCTGGGCCAGTTGTGGGGCGAAGGTTTTCGACGAGCAATTGGTCTAAGAGAAGTAACCGGAAACTGCCCCGAGGAAACCAATTCGTCCTAATTAGGCGTGGCCTCAAAAAGCCGTCTCGATCGTTTTGTGTGGCGTTTTGTAATGTTGCCTATAAATGGCCGTAAAAAAATATATAAGTAAAATGCTCCCCTTTTATTATGTACGCACCTTAAGGTTAAACAAAAAAACCGCTTAATTGGATTGCCGAGGTTTGAGCGAAATGAATCTTTGTAAACACAATCTCGCGGCTCGGTACACATGGAAGCAAATTTTTGATGAAGCGGCTTCTTTTTTATTTTTTATAGCTATATTTTGGCAATTAAATTAAACTTTTTGTTTGCTTCATGCCACCCCTCTCGAAATACCAAGACGCTGTTACGCAGCGACATGCAGACGTAAGCACATAAACACGCCCACGTAAACATACGGATCGCGCAATATGCCAGGAAATGTAATATTTATTGCCGTGTTTCATCTTCAAAGGTTCATGTGTATGCAAGAATATCGTTCAATCTGCAAAACTCAATCGCAAAAAAAAAGTATTTTATCATTACTGACTGCGAGCCTCGTGCACGTTACTAAGAAAAGTAATTGATTGCAATTCCAGTTACCCGTGATTAAAAAGCATCCAATTAGATTACTCAATTACTTGAGAAGAAGACCAGTTTGTTGTTACTTGAAAAAGCGACCGTTACTTTTCCAGTTACTCTAGAATTTCGAAACGACAGATATGTGTCTGCCGGTTCGAAAGCGGCTCTTACGTACTGTCCATTATTGAATTCGGGTCACTGGACTATCGACTACTTATCTACTTAACTCACCAATTTTAGTAAACAGTCTTCCTGGCTGAGACTAGGTTCTACGTTTTTTTGGTAGGAAACTCTCACAGACAAAGGGCGCCACTGGGAAGGGGAAGAAAATTCCATGGGAGGACACTTAAGCTTCGCCTCTAAAAAGTGGACCGCGATAGCGAAACATATAAACATATAAACTCCCGCTCCTTCCCAAGCCGTGCAAGCGTGTCTTTTTATCGTCATCTTCATTAACGTCGTCTTTGTTCAATATATTATTTTACATGCTCAAGCGAAATGTATCGTGCATTGTGAATCTTTGTCCACTGTCAAGATATTGCATTAAAGAAGTCAGTAGCGTGTCTGGATCGCAACCGAAGGATCCTGGGTTCGAATCCCGCCTAAAATACTTCAATTATTTTTCTTTAATGGAAGTGAATTACTTTATGAAGTCAAATCATTTGAAACATGCGGCGATTTTTAATTCGCGTTACATGTCATGTTTTTCTTTTCAAATCACTTTCATCTTCCGCGTGAAGTCACGTTTCCCGTGAGCGTTGTGGGTTGTTTGAGATTCCCGCGCGAGGTCATGTGACTGTGACGTCATGACCCTGTCGACCAATCATGGATTTTCGTGTCACTCCATCGACATTGGCTTTCCCTGCAACACGTAATTGGCCCTCTCCTCCTCCCCCTTTCATTCTCTTCCAATATAACAACGCTTACACACACTGCAACACGTGCTCCAATTAACGCTATTGCGTTAATAATACTCGCAATTACAAGTAATTTTAGTACTTTCAGAAGTAATCAGATTACTCCAAAATAATATATTGAGATTATTACAAAGCAATTCTATATTGTAATCAATTAAGATTACTTTGTAATGAATAGCACATACAAGAGCTGAATATACACCGGGTGTGACTTCCCTCCTCTTGCTTTGTGATTCGTTGATATTTAGACTGATCGGGGAATGCCGCGTTCTGATTGGCTATTTCCTTAGGCTGTCGACAACTTTGGCGACGAAATGTTTCGCGGTGGCTACCTCTTATCGAGACCAGAATTATCCATTGTGCAAGGCGACACCTTCGGCGGAGTGTGCAAAAAGAGCACGGTGGAAGCTTAGTGTCATGGCGTCTTTAAACCAACTCCATCAAAGTTGGCGGTCTGGCATTCGCCCTATCTTCATTATTAAACGTAGAATTCATCATACCCAAAACGTCATATGGTGAACGTTTGGCCAATCGTGAAAGGTCGAACAGACGACGCTTGTGGTCGCGCACGCGGCCAATGGGACGTGTTGGTAAAGACTGCAGTCAAGAGCGGAACCAACATTTTTCCGGAGGAGATAAAAAAGAGAGAGATGGAACGTTGTAAAGATGGGCGTCGTCGATGAAGTGCTTGTTAGAGATTGAAGAATAGACTTGTCTTCCTCTGTCTGTCCACACGCTTCCAAGGACGGGTCGACCGGGAAGAGACAAACGGCCGTTTCGTCCCTGTGCTACGCTCGGTGGAAGCCCAAGGTCAAGACGAGCAGAAACCAGTCATTTCGTATTCCGAATACACCTCGGAGTTGCTGCTCGTGAAGGCGGAAGGCAGAGGCGCTCGCTTATTTAGGCTCTTCTTTCTTTCTTTCTTTTTTTTTATAGCCTCCCGGATGGTGTCTTATCCGTGTAAGTACGCGCGGAATGTGCGCGAGATACGTTTGGCAGGTTTGTAATTGCCCGTGCTAGCTCAAAGGGGTAGGTATGTTGACACGAATAAAAACGAGCAGATGACCGTAGAGCTTAAAAGTGATGCTTAATGAGGGGGAACTTGTGTCTACAAGCGTAAAACGTATACACTACGCATCTTTCGTCGGCGACGGAAGGGCGACTGTACACCGCCCGTCACCGCTGCTTTATATGCGGCAAGTTGAGGAATGTTCTGAACCAGAAGATTCTATGACAGCCGAGAACGATAAACTTTCCGGAACAGTACAGAATTATAAAAGAAAGAATCGGATAGGATGGGGTTCGAACCCCGTTCCTCCGGTTGTTAGCCGCATCTGTTGCCAGCTCAACCACGTACGCGACAATATGTTGGCGGCCAGACGTCCTGCTTGAAATTACCTATACATCGCTCGCATTGACGTCACATTGCATGCCATTGGTGTGGCCTTGCTGCTGAGCGCGTATCATCTGCAGCCTACATTTCGCAACACCAATTTTATTTTCCCCGGAAAGGGTAAGCAGGAATGACCAGCAACTTGGTGATATGACTTCACGTGCAAGCAATGTATCTAGGGTGTCCCAAGCGACCTTTCGCTGTAAAACGAGCAGGCAAACTCGGCGCCTGCGTATACACCATTCCAATATTTACAACTCTTCAGCCCAGCGTGCGATCTCCTCCGCCCAGCAAACGCATGTTCGTCGCCCCGGAAAGCGAGCAAATCACACGCCATACTTACCAACACTGAAAATGAAACCGGCCAAAAGCTTTCTTTTTTTGGAAAGGTCTATGCATTTTTTTATAAAGGCGTATACGTCTTTATAGAAAGATGCATAAACCTTTCCATGACAGCATCCTCATATATGAGGATGCTGTCATTGCTGTGTCTATGTTTTATGCCCGCGCACGTTCTGGTTGGCCGCAAATGCGAGCGAGCGCTGGCTGGACTGTGATCTATTAGCACGTGCGAACTGTGATTTTTGTAAACAGTGGAAACGTGCATAGAAAGCTCGAACTGTCACCTAATGTACACGGAGCAGGTCAGTGTTACCGTGTGAAATTTCAATGCATAGTTCACTTCCTGTAAAAATAAAAAAAATTAAAAATTATACTTGCCAAAGTTAGGTTGGACGCGTTTGCAGACGACCGGGAGTAAGCGACGACATTTACTTGTGGCGCCATCTCCCGATAGGCGCAGCAAGCAGACGACGCAATCTGTTGTCTGCTCGCTAAATAAAACTGATTTTGGTTTGATTTGAGGGTCCGCTTGGGACACCCTATATATTTTTAATAAATGACCGTTTTTGAAGCCTATACAAGAAGACGTTTTCCAAAATGTTTGGAACGCCAAGAAGCATGCTGAATTCGTGGGTATTTGGGCTGCACGTGCTCGCATCTGTTTGTAGGAGATTCGAAGCGAATGACTAGGAATAAGGCGACGACGAACGCATATGCAAAGTGCATATTCAATGTGATTTTAAGAATGAGTTATGCAGACGCTATACTCCGTTTCACCTTATGTTGTACCGCAAACAAGGCTAGAAGCGCGAGCTCACAGCGTTGGGAGCTACTCTTAACGCACGAGAGCTTGTGCCGCCGAGATGTCCCCTAGAGCAAGGAGCTCGCGCTTGTAGCCTTTCCTGCGGTACATCATAAGGTGAAACAGAGTATAGTTGGTGCAGCGCGGGTAATTATAAGTCAAGCATGATACTTGGTGTACCAGTCATTGAGCAAAGAAGCATCGCGTACCTGCTGCTACCTAAAGCACTTTGGTATCTTTGTACTATCGCGGACAATATGAGCTGAAACAGCGCTCCGGCCTGTTCACGGTACTACCTGCGCCGCCTGTCGCATTGCTCCGTAAACACGGTGCACCCTGAGGCCGAGATAAATTTTCATTTGCGCTCACTGCGCCGCTGCAGTCTTCCGGCCGTCTGCTAGCGAAAATATTCTGCCGACGGAACCACCATAGCGGTGCGTGTGTCGTGTATCCCAATGTTCACGTTTTTCAGCTAACATGCATTTCAGTGCATTTCAAGAAAGCGCCGAAGTGGAAAATGCGCTGTCACGCTTGTATCTCCTCGAGGAGTGCTGCCTGACGAAGCTGCCTTGGCCCCTCAAAAAAGCTGATCTGAATATCATCGAAAACATTTGGAGGCGCATCAAAGTAGCCATGTCACGGCGTCCCCTCCACCGCGCCACTGCACACAAATTGTGGAAAGCAATGAGAGGTGAATGGGAGTGGTTTCGGGCCGAGCCAGCCTTCGTGGCCGCTCTCTATAATTTCTTTCCATATGAGATGAGAGCCGTTGTCGTGGGTCAGAGGAGAATGACGTGGTATTCTTTTGTAAGTTTTACTGCGCCTCAGGACCCCCGAACCGGACTTCTGCCGACTGGAACAAAGCTTGATGCTACGGTTGCGACAGACTGTTTCACGCCGTTAACAAGCGCATAGTTTTGCATGGTGCCTCCATGATCCCGATCTTCTTGTATAGTGTAGTTGAACTTCCACGCCGACTATTAATTTTTGTATCTGACATTGTCCTCTGCGAATATTCTTTCGATCAAGTTTCAAGCTCGTTCTCCTGACAAATATATACTTTATTAAGACTATATATTTGTAAATAAAACACTGGTGTCTTGTTAGCAACTTGTTTTGTTTGAAACAAACACGTGGGCCAAGTAATAAAGAAATTATATTTTGAACCTTTTCATACCAACGAAGGTTACAAAACCTTCTTCAGTAACATGTATGGTTACCGTTGTTTTAAACAGCTGTGATCAAGGAAAAATGAAAAAAAAGTAAATCCTTGGAGCTGGACTAAATCCGGTATACAGATTTTGGTTCTTATTTTATAATGTCCTACTTTGTGCATGCACTTAATCAAACAAAACAACCTGCGACGTATTTGATGTGATTTTCAAAAACGAATATGCTGAAATACGTTTTCTTCACCACTCAGCGTTTTTGTATGCGTGATTCTACGCGATAGAGTAAAGTAAATCAATTCCAAAAAAGGGACGACAAGTGTAAACTTTCGTACCCCTCCCTCCTTGCCGCCCTACCACACACCTGTTCGCTGTCACACCCGCCGTCTCGCTTGCAGACGGCCGGAAGAGCGCAGTGGGGCAGCGAGCGCAAGTGATAATTTATCTCGGCCTCAGGGTGCGCCGTGTGTGAGCAATGCGACAGGCGGCGCAGGTAGTACCGTGCGCCGGCCGGAGCGCTGTTTCAGCTCATATTGTCCGCGATAGTACGTGCTTGTTTTACAAGTAGCGTCAAAGGCGCCAATGTGCGATGCACGCGCCTACTGCATTAGGAACGGGTGTTGTCAAATACGCTTGCTGGAAGCTCTCTGCCAATAATGGTTAAGAGTTGAGCTCGTTCGTACGTACTTGTAAACAGATCACCTTGAACTTTAGAACTATTCTTGATCACGAAGAAAGATAGGACAAGAGAGGACAGACAACTCGATAAGAACCTCCCTGCCAACTCGCTGTCAGATGAAAGGCGCGCAGCTGTGGCGGCCACTGGTCTGGTTCGCTGGGCTCGCTTACATGATCCCTGAAGTTGTGGGCTTGGACACAAAGCTAATTGCTCGCGACAACTTACTATACACACTCCGTTCCCACCCTAACCAGACAGTACAGTGGAATGAATACTTGCTCGTTAGATCATACATATACGATCATACATATACATATACGTCTGTCACTTGATGACTCTCCGTTTCACACCCACGTGCAGAGACCGGAGTCAGATGATTCAAGGAAGCCGGTTCATTGGTCCGGTGAAGCGTTATTCCCATCGCACTGTCATTTTGAGGATGAACGTGTTTTTGCGGTGTCTGACCACTACTCAATTCTTGCGCACTATTGGCTACTCCAGCGAAATCGACGCCACCTCGTGGCTAGAGAACAGAAAGTTGTGGCGTCAGGTTCGCTCGCCAAGCCTTCGCGAGCGAATCAAATTTCCACAACGCCTGGCGGTCTAACGACGAAGCCGCGAAAGTAGGTTCGAAAACACGTGACGAGAAAATCGTCTTTGGCAGTACCACCTTGAAGACAAGACTTGGGCATGACGTCATAGTTAGTGGATTCTCGACGCACCCTAAGCTGCAAACGCGCTGAAGCGCGCTGTGAGACGCTGCAGAACGGCGTTGACTACAATGCTGACGGAAGGTATAAATGACGCCACGTGGATATAGTCACAACGTTTGTATGAGGGGAAGGCGGAGACTTCGTATTTTTGTATTCTATGTGTGTATTGACTACAGCCACCAACAAGATGAAAACGGCAAGCTGACCCGGCCCCCATGCACAATCGATGCCTACCGTCGCGTTATGGCAACGCATGCACGCTTGAAGCACACATCATGCCGAAGTGTTGTGGAAGCTATAGGCAGCTCGTGCTGGAGGATGGACAACTATGAACGTTTTCTGTTTCCTGTCGTTCTCAGTCTCTTGGGCTCCTCCGTATCTGGTATCCGGGACGAAAAAATAATAAAACTTTTCAACCTGGAAAATGCGAGAAAATATAGGTGAGGCAGAACAAGAATGCGTGATAATAACGCATTTTTCATAAACACCTCCCAGTGATGTGGACAGATCAAAATTATGTTTTACCGCATACCAGAAGTGACGACATTCAAGGTGGCTGCGCCCTTGTGAAAAAGGTGTATAGAAGACATACTTGCCGTTCATATCCTGTTAGCGACTGTATAGTGATCCCCGCGTGAATGGGATCACGGAGAAACATACGTGAATGTAATTTTGAAAGTCATCATTGCGAAGAAGAGGACCTGTGCGAACACCTTAAAAGGGCACTGAAGTCGATTCTGAAATCGTGCTTTTGTGGTGGCAACTCAGTCTAGACGCTCTAAGCGTCTTAACAAACCCAAAATCACCTTCGTGCGTAGATCATTTCCTCGTTAAAAGCGTGTTCAAAGATCGCAAAACGCCCTTTTGGGAAGAGATTTTTTCCGAGTGAAGGGGTCGACGAAATGCGCATGTCGGCGAGTTGGAAGCGATAGCTTCGCCCGCGGAGGAAAAGAGGAGTGTTATCGGAATCTGTACCTATCAAACTCTCTTCGAAACGAGTTATAATAAAATCATGCGGAATCCGCGCGTATTGTAGGGCTTTCACTGGTCCACACAATGTAGTCCGCGAGAAAAAAGAGTCCACATGTTTTTCTATTGCCCTGAGATGAATATGCGGTTTTGTAATACAGGACTTGGTATATGTGGGAACTAACACATTTTAAACAATTTACGATAAAAAACGACCTTTTTCAAAAACTGACTTCAGTGCCCCTTTAATGTAAAATAAATAAATGAAGAAGTAAGTAAGCGGGAAATAGAAAAGAAACTGCTGCTGTCGTGTGTTAACCAGATGAAGATGAAAAAAAAAAAAACTGGAGCCGCAAAGAAGAAAAGGGTGAGAGGGTTGACGCACACAAAGTTTGCCCCCCCCCCCATCCCCCGCCTTAAGCTCCAAGTCTGCGGCAGGAAAATAAACAGCAACCCCACCGAAACTTGAGATGTGCCTCGCCTGCTTGCGATTCGGAGTGGTTTCTCCTGCTCAGATTGCGAAGGAGATTGATGTTACAACTAGGCGGAGCTTTTGTTTTCCCCAAGATTTACAACAAAACATATTTAAAAAAAAACACAAAAACAGTTCTTGCGTCATGCCGGGCGCCAGGGAAAAGATGATTTTCTACGCGTACCTACCTGCCTGCACGACTCCGGAGGCCAGTCCGTTCTTTCGAAGGTGATAGCGTTTCGAAGGCTGCAAAAATTTCGACATCGTTTAAAAGAGAACGATCGACGCATTGATGTTTCGCGAGAGTGCCTTTTATGGTGTGGGAGTCGGGATCAGGTGGGAGTCCGAAGCGGTGGATCTTTCAGCTCACAAGCGTGTGGGACTGTCACGCCGCCCTAAATCCGCAGTCACACATTGCTCATGCATAATACAAAAGACTCGGAGTTATCTGCGGAGATGTCTGCAAACTACCTTTTGTACGGTCTATTAGCGGTCTGACGGCGGCCTAACACTTTAAGGATAAGACAGAGCACGTTCTCTTCTACGACATGCATTGTGCCGAAGCGTACACATGAAATGACTGCGTATCGCACAGGTCACGGAGCCCTACTTTATTCATTTTAGCGAATCTGAACGCATATGGTAACGAAAGGGTCAGCGGCTCCTTATCGGGCTTAGGCCACTTGGCACACTGAGTGGGCGGCTCTCTTAGACCGCTTAGCACACTGAATTGATGCTTTTCTTTGTCATTCTGCAGAGTATAGGCCTTCAATTATACAGCTTTTATGCCTGCCAGCTGTAACTTTCTTTTTCAAGGTTATTTTGCCTTGTTTCCGCAAGTCCAAGCTTGGTGGCACTTCTTTGAAATTTCTCCAAAGGCTCGGTTCTCTGGATCAGGGTTGTTCTAACTATTATAGTCTCAACACCTAGATTAAAAGTAGATGTCTAATAACACCCTGCTCTCTTCTCTCTAGCTACACGGACTTGAAATACCGAGGCTTTACAACCACATTTATCGATATAGTTGCTTGAACCTATTGAATACTAAATTGTATAAGATATTTTCCTTCTAAAGCGCGCAGAATGTTCATATTTCTCCAATGACGGTATATCTGTTCAAATATCAATTGCGATCGAATGTTTTTGTTTCTTCCTCATGCCCTCCGCACCGACGTTTTAATGCTGGTTATGCGTCTCAGATTGCGATCCCACAGCCTAGTAGACAAAGCTTGCAGCATGCACGAAGGCAACGATGCCCAGACTCCGTTCACCCATAAACCGAGAGTGCAAAGGAAGCTGTGCTCGTTAGACCCATCATACGTCTATCTTTCGCCACGTGATAACGCGCCTGTTCATACCCACGCGCCAAGGCCGGGGTCAGGTGATGATGATGAAAGGGAGGCGGTGGATCGGTCCGGCGAGGGCGTAGCTTCCACCGCACTGTCAGCTTAGGGGTGAACGGAGTAGATGCGCTTTCATCTGGAAGCAATTCGTGTCGCTGACGTCTGGTGTTTATGTTCTTGGTTCCCTCTTTGCAGCGCCCAGTGACGCCCAGGCATGCCCGAGTCTAAACCGGACGCGAACGCCAAGACGCCCATGCTGGGTGGAGCCGCCGCCGGGGTCATCCGGCTAACAGAAGCACCCCAGAGCCTAGGGCGGAAGGTCAGTGCTATCACCGTATTACACCCTCAAAGATTCCTATAGGGTATCGGTCATCCGGCAAACAGGAGCATCTCAGAGCTTATTGTGGAAGACCAGTGCTTCTGCCCTATCACACCTTTAAACATTCCTATAGGGCATGGGTCATCCGGCTAACAGAAGCACCCCAGTGCGCTTGGCGGAGAGTCCGTGCTTTTGCCATATTACACCCCCAAACATCCCCATAGAGTATGAGTCCTTCGGTTAACAGAAGCACCTGTGAGCCTAGGGCGGAAGGTCAGTGCTTCTGCCATGTTACTCCCTCAAACATTCCTATAGGGTGTCTGTCATCCGGCAAACAGGAGCACCTCAGAGCCTATTGCGGAAGACCATGCAGTGCTTCTGCCCTATCACACACTTAAACATTCCTATAGGGCATGGGTCATCCGGCTAACAGAAGTACCCCAGTGCGTTTGGCGGAGAGTCAGTGCTTGTGCCATATTACACCCCCAAACATCCCCATAGAGTATGAGTCCTTCGGTTAACAGAAGCACCTCAGATCCTAGGGTGGAAGGTCAGTGCTTCTGCCCTATTACACCCTCAAACATTGCCTTTAAGCCGCGTTCACGCTGCTAATACACCGTGCAAGAGACAGAATGCAGACACTGTTTGAGGCGTGTTTCTTCATTTTTTTTAGTGGTCCTGTCACATCAGTTATAAGGAAACATTCGACAGACATGTTTCTAAGCATACATGCGTTGCGCATGAAGCAAAATGCTTGAAACCTGAGGCGTGTCCGCAGGTAACTCTATTGTCTGTCTGCGTGAACACCTTGTCTTTTGTATGATGTGCGAGCAGTGTGGCCTCGACTTAAAGAGGCAAACGCGGGGTACGGATTGGTCTTGAGTGCTGCGTCGATGTCTTGCAGGAGGCTTGTCTTTAAAGTTTTTAGGCGACCTAGAATATTTTAGGTGATGTGGAACGTTGAGCACTCCGGTCTTGCTATCTGGAAGCGTTGCCTTGGTGTGGTAGCATACCCATCTCCGCACGACGCCACTATATGTATCATGAAAGCACTAGGCCTCACCGTCATGTGGTGCCGGTGCGTGTCACCTAGGGCCATCTCTCGACATTTGTTCGCACTATTGGGGCGGTTGCTAGATTGCGTCAACGCCGCGCATCTTGTGGCATAATAACTTATGGTCACCGACAACTTAAGAAATTCAGGACTTGCGTGGTGAGTCCAGAGCATCATATTATCGCTTAGCAGTGTTGGGAAGTACTTTACGTACATTGTACTTCAAGTACTATATCTTCAGGTAGGTTTAGAAAACTTGTACTTTACTTGAAGTGAGTACTTTGAGGATGCACTTGTACTTACATTTTTTTTGTATCCAAGGAAAGTACAACTTCCGACTTCAAAATACATTTTCCCAATTTCAAAACAAAAGAATGGCGTATCATCATGCGAAAACGCGCTATCGTCTTTCGAGACGTCATCTGATAATTTCTCTAAGTGAAGTAATGGCGACTCTAAGACCGATACAGATAGGTGCTTTTTAAGCTGATTGTGTTAAATAGTTCGTCAGTGAGAGTAAAGCAACTACTCTCTGGTGCACTTGACTTCATCCAATATTAGCCGCCATTTCCGAAGATAACTGTTGCATTTTCGATTACCCTAAGGCAATGTATACCAGTTTAAGAATTAAAAAAAACTGTATAGGGGAATGAGAGAGCATCATGAAAGATGGTGCTAAAAAGTATTTGTATACTTCACTTTGAACGCACATCGTATTTATGGTATTATTAAAAACAGCAGAAAAGGGCGGGGCAAAAGTATAGGAGCACACAGGACAGGCGCTAACGTCGTTCAACAACCAACTAACCCAGCAATCCAACCTTTTACAGTATTTATAGTAGTTTACTTCTAGTTCATTGCGTTCGGTGTACATACTACTTTACTTGAAGTGCATAACCCCTCATTTACTCTGTACTCTTCACATAGGACGTACTTACAGAGTGAACACTTTTTAGTACTTACTTTATCTACTGTACGTAAAAAGTACTTCAAGTACTTTTTGGGTGTACTTTACGCAAAACTGTCGCTTAGTAACCCGTGAGGTAGCGGCATCAGCTGATAAGTAGAGCCCAGCATTTCCGCGAATTACCCGCGGATCATCTACGGATCATCCGCGGATATCTGCAGTCAACTGGAAGATGCGGATAAAAATGAATCAGGTTCGGCGGATTACAGATCGGATGCGGATGCCAGGCGCTGCGGATGCGGATCGGATGCGGATATCTGCGGGTCTCGATCTACATTTTCGCCAAGAAGGCCAATAAACGTGTGCGACCGCAGAGTGCAGAATAAGTGACTTAGACTATGAAGTGCATCGCCGAATGTTTTTTTGCGGGAGAAAATTACTTTTTTGTAAAGAGGTTCCAATCGGGGAGGAAAAATTGTACTTTACATCAAGAAAGACCTCATTATCGCCAAAGTTGGCTTTAAAGCGTTCCGTCTCGCCAAAAAAAGTTATCCCTAGAAAAAATCAAAAAAATCTAGGGTCATCGATCGTCCCGGGAAAGCGTGTTCTTGTTTGGTAGGGAAAAAGAGGAAAACGTTCTTCGAGAAAAGAAATCCCAAAACGTACAAGCCACATGAAGGTAGACCGTAAAAGAAGCCTC